>JAVQKC010067097.1:0-41267 GCA_036025475.1 Philypnodon macrostomus
CTCTCTCACAGTGGACATGCACCTACGATGAAAATTTCAGACCCCTTCATGACTTCTAAGTGGGAGAAATAGCAAAATAGCAAGGTGTTCAAATACTTGTTTTCTTCACTGTATATCATTGTATTATACATTTGGTCCCGATTTCTTGCCACAGCAGGCACTTTCAGTGAAAAGTGTCAAAATAAATAATAGAGTCAATAATTAATCAAATTAATTAATAAAACATACATCAATTATTAGTATACTATTACATATTAGTAACCTAATTGCAGCTTTTTAGTACACTAGAACAAACTCTTGCCATTTAGCAATTAAACAAGAATGTAAAAAAATATATAATTGGAATTCATTGGAATACGCTTAATTCTGGATGTACCATGCATACTTTCAAAGTGCAAACAATTCAATAATTCAAACATTTAAATCAACATATGGCTTAGTAGCAGTGGTTTTATCACTTTGCACACACATGAAATTAAGTGAAAGGAATATTTGGCATCATCAAAATAACGCAGCAGACAAAAAGCCAAGACATCTACACAAGCGTACAAGGTTTACATTGATGTTGCATTTGAAACAGAAGAGAGGCTGCCTGTCTGTTCATCTATACAGTTTATACAAATCCTTTCAATATAAAGTTTTTACATTTTATGTATAACCCTAGCTATACATATCCAAAAGGCAGTATTTGCAGAATGCATGTAAAAAAAATATTGAAGAACCTAAGACATCTTATATTGGCTGACCACAAAACAAATGTTTTTGGGGCAGTGTCCTTATACTTTCTTGGCAGTGCATACGTTTTGATTTTAAATACTAAATACGTAAGTGCTTCTCTTGTTAAAGGTTGTGTTATTTTTGTACTAGTGGAGCAGCTTGCTGGTTATTCACCAATTATGACTGTGTATGAAAATAAAGATATTAATTATTTTTTTTATTTTGGGCCATGTTTAAATATCCACATATATTGGTGTAAAACAAGGCCACTGATAGCTACTGGAAATGTACAATCAAGTCACTTTCTATCCAGCACTCATATTTGTAATGTGCAAATAACACTTTTCTTCCAAAAGTGTGTGGCAGGTTTATAGACTTTCAACATCCTGTTTGTCCCATTATTATGTAGTGCCTCCATAGTGAATGATATAGTAGTCATGAACATACATCAGCACTGCCACAGGCTGCCCAATGATGAGCGATATCCACACAGCTGCATTCCCATAGATACCATTTAGGTAGCGGCCGACAAACCAAGCAAGAGGAACCTGTCAAGTAGACAAAAAAACATAAGTGAAATAAGATTTGTATAAATAGTGTTGTACATACAGTATATACCATAACAGGTCTTACCTGAGCCATCATTCCCATAAATGCCCAGAGCCTGAACATCTTCAGTGGAAAACTCACCAAGTACTATGAAAACACAAGTTCATTAGTTTAATTTCTTTGAGAAATCAGCATGTTCTCTTACTTCCAATTATACAAATGCACATACACTGCAATACAAATGTTAACAGTTAACAGTTAACTGTGAATCTCAAAGATGAGTAAATTAAACTTGTTATTCATTTTGTTAATCAAGTCTTTTCTAAAATTGAAATGTCACATACAAAGATACACGCAGTAGTGCTGGATCAGTGATTTACCTCATGGAAAAAAGCAGACACAAGGAAGACTGCAGTTTGAGCCAAAAACTTGTTGACCCCTTTCCTCAACATTGGCTTATAAAAGTGTCTGTGAGAAAAAAAACACAGTCATTAACTCCTACTTATCTAAAATAAGAAACCCAAATATAAAGCACATTTGGTACCTCAGGCACCACTTGTGGACTGGGATGTTCCAGTTGGCCCAGAAATATGTAACGGTCTCAGAGTTCCTGAAAAGTAATGCATTTTTAATGTCTTAATAATGGCTAATGTATATATGCTATAATGAGTATTGATTGTTATTGTATTTGGCTTTGATATACAAGCTTCACCTGAAAATTGCTGTTTGTTATTATTCACAATGGGTAGTTGTGTAAAAATATTTGGATTTACAGTAGAAATCCTGAGAAACCAGTCAATAAGCCATGCTGGTAGGAAAATCTTCTAAATTTGACTAAGTCGCACAACGCAACAAAGACCTGCCCTGTGTGCATGTATACTCTTTTTACCACCAGTCTCTGTAGAACTCCCTGTCTCCAAACTGCAGCAGCTCGGCCAGAAAATTCAATGTTGAGTGGAAAAACCAGTAGAAGAAAATTAACCATATCAAATGGTTCGGGACCTGAGACAGAGAGGGTCACTGGACATAGTATGGGTGATAAAGGTTGTACTTCATTTTTGTAGCGTATAATAACTTACAGCTAACTTAAGCAAACGTTCCACCATTCGAGAAAAGTCCATTTCCTGCAAAACATACAATTAATTTAGTAACATTGCTAATTCAAATGTCACAACACAATCCACCCAAAACGTGTATGCACCTTGAATGGTTTCATTGAATTTTGTACAGTGGGAACCATCCACTAAAAAAAAGACAAGATACAAATGTTTGGATAAGAAACACCCCCAAAACATCAAGAGGGTTAATACTGAGGACATCATTTCTAAATACCTGTTGTATTAATCCCACCAAGAGTTGCATGAGAAAAAGCTGCAAGAGAAACCATTGAGATTAAATATGATTTGCCTGTGTTGTAAAAGTTCACATACAGAACTTCATGCACTGCACCTCACCATTTCAAATAGTCTCCTCAAAAGAAATCTTTTACGTATTCGAGGGGATCGTGGGAAGTTGAGCTGATAACAAAGAGTTGGAGCAAAGACAAAGTAGTACATGTCTAAAACACACCAAACATATTACATTAGTTATATGTTTTTCTTGAATAATATTGTTATTTTCACATTACGGTTTACCTCTATGTGTTAGGTTGCCTGGATACGAAACTGTACTGTGAACAGCTGAACCATTGGAGTGGGCAACAGATGGACCTAAAATACAAAATATGCATGTTTTAAAAGGACCTACACACAGTTGTAAAGTATACTCATACATCAACTTTACTACCTAGCACATCCTTCTGGACAGACAGCCTAATTCTCTTCTATGCAAACTATTATCCTGTTGTTAGTCGATACAAGTTTGATTTCCATGAACTAGAACAAACCAAAGCAAAAGTAATGCAGCTGTAATTAATCTATCAGGAAAAACAGAGAGCACAACAAAATCAATTGAATGAAGAGAATCTTGAATGAGACAGGTTCCAGACCCACTTTACTTGATAATGAATAACTCTAACTGTTCTGGCCTTTGTTACACAGCGTTTTCTATACTTTGAATAATTTCCTGGGCAAGTTGTGCAAATAGTGTAAGTTGCACTTACATGAATGTGATCTTGTGAGTCTTTTGGCTTTGGCCAGTCTGATTTCTCTACACCACCTGTTGGTGTCCTGATAGGAGTACAACTTGAGGAAGAGCACAGAGTAGACTCCTAATGACAGCACTCCACCCACTACAACACATGAGCACATTATAGTTTCTTAATGATGTTGTTCCGGTTTGTGCAAGTCATTATTCACAAGTTGACATGAAGAGAATATCTATGTACCAGGAGTCACTGAAGTCACAGCCAGTACAGTTGATGAGGGAAACACCAACAGGGCTATCAGGTTAAAAACATTTAGAATTCTTCCTGTAGTTTCTGAAAATGTGCCCTAAAATAAAAGAAAGAAACTATTTTAGGCCTATCAGAGTCATATTTAGTTAAAAGGTTTCGTTATCAGTGCAGCAAGGACTCCAGGAAGTAATTTAGCATGTGTCAAGCAAACATATGTGATCAGATCGTACCATTGATCTATAACAATCTTCATCTGAACTAATCCTTTGGTTGTATTATTGCAAAGTGAAGTGGCTAATTTGAGATTAAGCCAGATAGGTCAGTGTAATTGAATAAACACTTACGACAGCCAAGCGTCTCTCGATGTACAAGGCCGCCAAGATAAACACATTGGACACTGCAACAAACAGTAGAGAAACAACGCATTATCAGGACATAAGACATCAGGACATAAGACATCAGGACAGGTTCAAACACACTATTGATCATGTTATGCTAGATAATGTGCAAATAGCAAATAAATAAACTAGATGATTGAAAGATAAGGTTATATTTTTAAATCCATACAGAAATGTTTCTATAAGATTGACATAGTATTGTTCAGTGTTGATGTATTATTGATTATTTTTACCAATAATCAGACACGCTGCAGGCCAGCTGTAGGGGTCCTTTAAGAATAGAGACACCACTTGTATGGGGTCCACCAAGATCCCATATCTAAAGAGAAAACAAGAACTACACATCAGCTTTGCTAATGCTTAATACATAGTGTGAAAATTGTTAACAGTGTGTAAATAACAAAGTGTATGTGGAGATTATGCAGCAGAGATATCAGTGATTGTAAATCAGGTGTCGGCCCGGAAACAACAAACTTTACATGTTGTCCTCTATCATTGTGAAGGACAACACATGCTAGTGGCCATGTGCTTGTGGGTGGACACTGTGCAGTTATTACTCACTTGATGATGTTTTCCAAGAAGAGTCGTGCATTACTCAGCACCTGAAAAGAATAAGGAGATTTTATTATTGACAAAAATAAATTTGTGTCCGATTTTGAAAATGGATTGTTCTGGTGGTGTTATAAAAGTAATAAAATGTACTGCTGTGTTTATGATTAGATTATGTGGTAAAGCTCAAAGTCTGAGTCCAACCAGGGATAAACAACATGATAACCTCCTCATAACAGAAAGGTAGAACCACATATGAACAACATGCATACATGGCATGTCATTTTCAGGAGAAGATTCCAAGGTATCTTACCTGTATATATCATGTATACACAACAAAAAATTTATTATATATTATATATTGATCTCTTAATTGCTCGTTAACAATATAAAAACCCTTAGAAATCGCACAATCGCTGATGACCGTTGGTGCCAGTTGTAAACGTATGGGGGCATTTCGCTAATATATACCTTGCTGTCATGGACAACAGTGTAGGCCTAGTTAATTACTTAATTCATATTCATCATAGAAGTACCAAAATCCAGTTAGGTGTCTTTATGATATGTACCTGTGTACAAAAGTTGAAACTGATCTGCCAAGTACTTTTTGAGTTATTGCATTCACACGCCGATATATAAATAAAGACAGTGCTCGACATTAGGTCTGTCTGGACCTGCTCACATGTTGAACTTTTATGTAACTATGAGTTATTCCAGGAAGCAGAACAATTTAAAGCATGGCAAACTGAAGTAAAAGTTTTCAGAGTAACACTAATGATTGTATAAAAAGCACTCAAATTTAGATCCACTTAATCCTCTTACAAACTAATCCAGAGACCCTTTTCCAGCCGTCTGGACCAAGTACAGCCAACTATCCCTTGTGGCGAAGTCGAGGATGTGGGCGCCACAGTGGGTTGAACTTAAAGGAGTGGGACTAATTTTGACACTAACATTAGGCTGGATCTCATGGGGTTTACAAAGTGTGTAATGCACTATTGGTTAGTTTCAATGTCAGCTGGTTTAGTGATAAATGTGCATAATATGAAGTTGATGTGATTTTCACTGTGGTCAGTCTAAGAATCAAAATTGTATTTCGAAGCAGACTTGTCCTTATGTGACCTCAGTCATAGACGACAAACTGTGACACATCTGGGACCAACACCACAACATCAAGGCCATCTGTATTCCTACATTAACCTAAATGTCACTGGGTGCATCGTGACAAAGCAACCACTATTGAAAATGGCCATATATTTACTTTCACTTTCAAAGATTGTAGATTATGTCAAGATTTTTTTATTAGATTATGATCTGCCAAGAATGCTAAGTGCAAATTCAAAACTTAACCAACTGACTTTAATGTACAGCCTACACAGATGGGATACGGTCAATCTATTAATTTCTCTTAATCCAGACCAGAGAATAGCATGTTATAGAACAGAATGGTCATGACTATGAAAAGGGAACGCTCAAAGGAAGTGACTAAGTTAATTTCACTAAAGACACTTACAACACTTACACAGGAAGTAAACAGTGAATCATCTTGTATTACTTTTCTGTGTTGTTTGTGATGATGCAGACGTGATACTCACCAACATTACCACACACCAGTTGAGGATCCCCCTGTAGTTACTGTACCCACTGGCTGAGGACAGCAGAGACTCCTGAAGTGTGTGACAACTGCAAACAATAATATCTCAGTTTGATTCTTTTAGAACTTTATAAAGCTTTGATTTTCAACCAGTGTGCCGTGGAATACTAGAGGTGCCGTGAGAAATTATACAATTTTCCCTCATTGCCCTTGTCAAGTGTAGGGTAAATGAATGCATCACCTGGGCCAAAAAAAGTTGAAAAAGACAAAAATATAAAAAGGAAGAATATATTCCATATATGCCTTTATGCCTTTCTATAAACCCCATAAACCACACTTTGAAATTCAAATTTCATGCGTCTGCAATGTGGTTTTCTCAGTTTGACAAATAAGGAATTGAACTGCATCTATTGGTATTTACTACGGTGTATACTATTTGTCTTAGAAAATGCCAGTATGACATCAGATGTGATTCATGATTGGGCCATACCAGAGGGCTTGGTGTAATGGTATTGTGAAAGTCTGCACATGAGACAAGCACGAACACTGACATAAGGGCAATTAGGGTGAATAAGGTTAACTTGATATGGGATAAGGAAGTGAAATGTAAAAGAAACCAGTAATCCAGTGAGAAGAAATGCAGGTCAACTCTGAAAGCAACAATAGTATAACATACAAGTTGCCGCTGGGGTAGATTTCAAGTGACTATGCCTTTAAAGAGCCTTGATTCACATATTTAGGCATGATTCCAGAGATGCCAGGTTTGACCTCTTTACTATAACTGCAAGATAAGGCTTCATTACAACTACATGCTGGACCTTGAAATGAGGGAGTGTCACGGGGTTTATCTTCACTATTTATAACCAACTCTTTTGTCAAGCCTAAATAGAGTAAGCTGCCACATACTCAACTCATTTCCATATTTCAGTATCAGAAAAACAACTGGCTACTGAGAACAGATTATACTACAACATCACAAGATTTTGGTTCACAAAAGGTTTTAAAAACTACCCTGGGCCTAGAGTTTCTTCTACGGAAAAAAATATGCACAAAATATAGGGTCATAGGGGCTCATTAGACACATTTACCAAAAAACATACATAATAAAATGACGTGATTTATGACAATTGTCAAACTATTTGGGGTGTGTTGAAATGAACAGTCAAAAATGTTCCCTATAGGCACTGTCCTGCACAATATCAAGGCAGTAAAACTAAATATACGTGCAGGACCACGTTTACCTGAGTTTCTCATTGATATCTTCCACTGCACTCTTTTGATTTTTGGGGTTGTTTGAGAACTGCTGCTGATGTGGTCCTTTCATTTCCGAGTCTCTGTCCAGTTTACCATTGTAACTCGTCTGTTTGGACACCTGCTCCATCATCTTCCCCTTAACGGGTCTCTGTGGAGGTTTGTCCCCCGTTTCGTGCCACCTACTCCCGTTCGCATGTTTCCCATTGCCCGCTACAGTCGTCCTTCTCTTGCGGGTTACGGGCCCAGTTATTTCCGCTGTGTCGCTCATCTCGGCGGCTCCAGTCACGTATTTTTTCACCTGCCTGACATTGCGGATCTCTCGGTTGTTTTCGCAGAGACTGAAATGATCAACGCGGCTGTTGGGTAGCCAGACTCAAGACCTGTCAATGTGGCGATAATGATGTGGGCGTTTTAGGTGCAGCAGGAGGGTTGCTAAGCTGGCCCTTTCCGATTGTAATTTAAAGTCCAAATAAAGGTTTAGTTAAAAAAAATTAAGATATCATTTTTAAATTACATTTCTTCTATAATAGTTTAGCACTGTCCATCGCTTTAATATGAAAGTAAATACATAAAAAAATACATTTTAGAATTGTTTATTCCCGGCTTGTAAAAAAGGAAAAAAGTCCATCTAACAGTCTATTGCCATAAAGTTTTTTGTACATCATAATTCATAAAAATGTGGCTAATTTTGTTGGTTTGAGAAAACGACCTATAGAACTACAATCATGTACAGTTGTAGTTCTAAGGGGTTTTAGCCAATAAAAATTACAAAACTTGATCACGTGTCATTTCTGACCAATCAGAGCGCACTAGACTGACATCATGCTAGGGTGAAAACAACCGGATACAGCTGTTAGGGTAAGCGACGAGACAGCGCTATGCAATTTTATGTAATTAAAGTGTTCTTTTAATTTGTTTATTGGACTAAGCAAAAGTATAGATGTTGGTTTTTGGTGTCTGAGTTTCAAAAGTTATGAAACGGCTGAAGAGGAAGAAAGAAAACGCTGTTGTGGTGAATGGAAATGGGTCTCTCAAAAGAGGTGAGTGAATACACAGTTTGTTTAATAATGAGCACTTGATTTTAATCAGATTTTAGTTTATGTAATTACCTTTGTGACAGCTGCCTTGTATAGATATGACTAATGTGGTATCGTAGATGTGGCTAAACCAAGTAGTGTTGTTGCGCTTAAACGATCTTAATATTATTGTAGACCACTAATACAAAGCACAAGACTCAGCTTCTTGTATCTCGATCTACCGTAGTCCTTTATTTACATGACTTTTATATTAGCAGCGGTTATCTAGTTACAGTATAGCCTATGTTGCTTGCGTGGCAGGCTGAACACATGGCAGTCTCTTGATACATCTGATTGTGTCACACAAATGTACCCAACCTGTTATTACAATATACTATAGAAATTACTTTTAATAGCACTTCTCTCATTGTTATCTGTTTCCTATTTTTTTTTTTTTTTTTAATATATTGTATCTTTATATTTGTTGCAGAAGCAGACTTTGGGAGAAAATACAAGCTAGCTGAAATTCACCAAGCATTAAACTGGTTTGTTGTCTTTCACAATTGTTATTTTGTAAAACTAAATGATGTACAAAGTAACAAGTCATCTACAAAGTAACAGCTTAGAAATCTTCCTGTCACACTTTTTATGGTCTCAAAATGCCCCACTTAACTCCCGAGCTATGGGCCAATGAGTATATCGTACCCAACCGGGACTGTCTCTCATTTGGCTAATCCAGTGTGCCATACCACAATTATAGTTTGTCCACAGAGAGTGGCCCTGGCCACACTGTGCTAAGCTAATTTCACACATGAATATTGGTCACGTGGGCCCAGTGGAATAATATTAAGAGCATCTGAGAATTGGAGAGGGATTCTGGCACATAGTGCTATTGCCATTTTATTCTAAGTCAGATGTGGACCAATTTTTTTATGCCAAAAATATAGCATGAAGACCTTTATTTGAGTTAATTAAGTATAGCTCCAATAGAAACTTGAAGATGAAGTATGTTGTAATCCACAGTGACCCAGTGGACATTGAGACTCTGAGGAGGGCAGCGGTCACCAAAGGAGGCCTGCTCACAGATGAACTTAGGAGGAAGGTTTGGCCTAAACTACTAAACATCAATGTTTATGATTTACCTCATAAACCTGGTATGTACTTCTAAAACAGGCTCTATACAATACATGTGAGTACATGAGTACACATAACAATGAAACTAATAACTGTATGTCTTAGGGAAAGATGTGAGAGAAAACCACAAAGACTATAACCAAGTGCTGCTTGACGTCAGAAGATCCATGAAGCGCTTTCCTAAAGGTACCCCTGGGGCAATGTTAATACATTATATGCAGAAGTAAATCTAGATAACTAGGATTGCAGCAACTGTCATAACTCTAATAAACCCATATTGTATTAACAATAGAACATAAACATCAAATCAGGTAATGTAGTTGCATTGTATAAAATGGGCTTGTAGTGTGTGAGATAATAAAGATGCTGTTTCCCTGTTTGAATCAGGTATGCCAGTGGCAGAGAGGGCAGTGCTTCAGGAGCAGCTCATTGACATTATATTGGACGTTTTAAAGCGTCATCCTCAGCTCCACTATTACCAAGGTTATCACGATGTGGCTGTCACTCTGCTGCTGGTTGTGGGTGAGCGGATGGCTCTCGCTTTGCTCGACAAACTGTCAAATTTTCACCTGAGGTGATGTTTTAGTCATATTGCAGTATGTATAATGTTTACTTTATTCAGATTTCTTTATTTAATATGTCCTCTTGGTCTGCTTTAGGGACTTCATGGATCCTACTATGGACAGTACAAAACATATTTTAAACTACCTGATGCCAATTCTGGAACAAGTGGATACAGAGCTGTATGATTTTATGATTAGGTAGGTAACACACAGTAAAGTTGAAAAGACACACATTCAGGTAAGATGAGCTTGTGTGTGCTCGGAACAAAAATGGAGCTCTATTTGTTGTGTAGATCCTACTTTTTGTGTTTTGAGGTAACACACAGTACCCATAGTTGTAGCTGTAAATGTGTATGTCTAAATATTGACCACTAGGGGGAGGAAGAGTGTAAAAATTATAATCTTTGGCTGAAACGACAAAATGCTGTATAATGATGTTTGCCTTTTGATGACAGATGACTGGGTGTATTTAATTTATTTATTTATTTATTTATTTTGGGGGGGGGGGGGCATTATGCAATCATATAGGGCCTGTACAAATAAAGTATTTGTATGCAATATTCAGAAATGCATATTTGGTCAAATTAATATTAATAGTTATGAAATATTAATGTTAAATGTTGTAGTTGATTCAAAATGACGTGTGTAATGTGTAGTCCATTTAAATAGCTGCCAGGAAATTTGATCATACATATCTGCTGAATGTTGCAAACCATTCTTTTATAACATACAGATATAAAAAAGCACCATAAACAAGCTATTGTACTTGGAGTAAAACAGCAGGATAAATAAGCGTCACTGGGCTACTTTTCACTCGTCAGTCTTGTATTCATCCCTCTTCCTGCCTGAATGTTCTTATCCAATATTTATATGAACAGCATCTCAGAGTCCTCAATTTAAACAAGACTCTGTCAAGGAAGATTTCTTATGTCAGCAGCAGACAGTGGAAACAGATATCACAACAGTTTGATCAATGAAAGAGAACAGGAAATGGCTTAAACTTGAAGGTCTACTTTTGCCTTATACACTAACCTAGAGCATTCCAAATCTCTGTAAATATAGGCATTCAGAATTAATTTACATTTAATTAATTGTCACATAAGAAGAAGATAAGTGTGCTCTACTCACTGGCCACTATTTACTGTATTTGTGTGCTCAAATAGCTAATCAGATCAGATAATCAAATCACATCACATCAAGCCAATGGATTCACTCATGCACATATTATGCACATATTATTTTAAGAGACAAATCTGCTGCTATTCATACCAGGCATCTGAATGAAAAGTGACTTTGACCAATTGTTGATGTCAGAAACTGGTTTTCACATATAAAAACATGTCAAGGGTTGACATAGATCTGTTTGGGGAAAAAATGCAAAATTCAGCGATTGACAGTTCTGTGGGCAAAACATGACACAGGTGGGCTACTTTGGCTATCCAAGTTTCCAGTGAGTGGTTATACCAGCCAGCTACAAAGATACTTCCCGTCTTACATGGTTTGATGTTGTTTTTTTCTTTACTTCTTTTCCCCAGAGCGGAGGTGGGCACCATATTTGCCCTGTCTTGGCTCATCACATGGTACGGCCACGTCCTGCCAGAGTTCAAACACACCCTGAGACTCTACGACTTCTTCCTGGCCTCTCATCCTCTGATGCCCATCTACCTTGCTGCTACGGTGGGTACGACGGCGCCACAGGAAAGAGAATAACAGAGAGGAGCGGAGGAGATCTTGTTGTATCAGTAATCCAGGACACTTCACGCTGAGCACCGAGAAGTCTCTGAACCAGATAATTAGCCAGTCCTAATGAAGAAAATGAAAGCGAGGGAGGAAGAGGAAGGGATTAAAGGGCATTGGTGTATCAGAAAAGCCACAAGCTGAGCATAAGGAGATAAGCAGTTGTGCTATAAACACACACATATTATTATTTGTCTTTGCTGTCACTAGTTTGTTGATAGACTTGTTAAAGATGTACATGTCTGACTGCTATTGGGGAAAGTGGTAAAGTTTGAGCTGATGTAGCTGTAGAGGCTAATATTGGTACTAAAGAAAAATAATAAGTATGATTTCCTACTTTACAACATAGAACAGGGCCAGATAGAACAATTGTTATTTTATTTTAACTTACAGACTACACCTTTTAATGTGTTAGAAAGATGACTTAAAAAGTAATGATGGGTCAAGGTCAGTAATGAGCAAAGAATAAAATGCAAGCATTGATCCGTTGTGTGTGTGTTGCGAGATAGGGAAAATAATACTCACTCCGTCCACAAGGGGCCAGTAAAAGAAGAGGTGAGTCGTTTTTGGATTGCGGTCTAGGTTTTTTAATTAACATTTTTAGCATTGCAAGATATAAGAACTTTAGAGCATTTACCCCTGAACTAGATGATCTCCAGTACTGGTCTGCATTATATCTTTGAGAGTACTATCTTTCTGTATTTTATAGGCTGATTGTCCCATATTTTACCACTACAACCTCTTTCTTGTATGTGGCCCTATTTATTTTAGAGGAGAATAATGATGCACAAGATCTTTTGTGTTTTCCTAGCCTATTTCTGAAGGCTTTGCCTGATCTTTATAGTGTGCGATTGTGCTCATAATATTGCCTCTTTGCTGATGTGGATGTCAGCTCTTTAGTGTCTGTTTGCCTGTATGCCTGTGAGTTAGGGGCCGGGCAGAGGGAGACTTGTGTTTGAAGTGTGAGAAACAACAAAGCAGCGAATGTAGATCATGTTTCCTCCCAGGCTCCAGTACAGCGCTCAGCATGGGGGGTTAACTCTTCATCTGCCTAATTCACCGCTAAGCCCTAATTCTCAGAGCAGAAGCCGAGAAAACTCGCATCCAAGAATCTTAATTTATGTGTAAAACTCCAGGGTTACAGCTTTCCCCGTTTCATCTTTTTCACACAGATAGTTTTGCACAGAGAGAGGGAGGTGAAGCAGACCGAGTGTGACATGGCCATGGTCCACCACCTCCTGTCCCGCATCCCGCTGGACCTCCCGTACGAGCTGCTCATTACCCGGGCACAGGACCTCTTTGACCAATACCCTCCTGCTTTACTGGCCAAAAAGGCAGCTCTGCAGTCTCGAAAGAGGTGAACGAGTATTACAATATTATGCTGAAAAGAGAAAAACAATAAAAGGAGGATTTCCTCATATAATCATCAACATTTCTATTATTGGTATAAACAAAGCCTGGCTTATGCATTTGTCAACAGTGTTGCTTGGTGTTGCCATACTGTATTTTGTTTTAATATATACTATGTAAAAATCTTACCATAAAACTACTTTATTTACATGTCTGGGGCATTTAAAATTCATTCCACCTTATGTAAAACATAATGGGGCATTTCCAAGTACCACCTTAGAAACTGAATTAGCGATTTGGCTTTTTAAGTACTATTCTTTGGGGCTAAGGTCCACCAGATCAAAAACCAGGGTCAAGCACTGTTCTGCACACTATATTCACGTCTATTGTATTTACTCTAGTTTGAAGTATATAAATGTATTCCTCATTTTGGTCATACTGATTCTTCTTATTATTTCCCCAGTCTGTCCATCAGCACCTTCCAAGCCTTTCAGCTGTCCACTCTTGACCAAAGGCCCGACTCAGTTCTTCAGCGTCTCACAAAGAACCAGGGTTCCTCAATCTCCAGTCACGGTAAAAATACTACTGAAGCTCACTGTCTCTTATAGGCTTTGTCCATTCCAATGTGTTTCATTTGGAAATGGCATTGTGGAGTGAAAAAAAGAGTCTCCTTTATGCTGTTTCTTATCATATAGGACATTTCTCTTACTCATATTACATTGTAGTCAGTCTGGCTCCAAACGCTACACAAAAATATGCCTGTTTTATTCCTCTTATCCTGTCCTTCCAGTAGGGCTGGGTGATTTTTAAGGATTTTCTTGCAGTATATTAAGATACTAGTGCATAAATATTAGTTTGCGTTAGGTTTAGGTAAAATACAAATGGCAATTCCAAAGTCTTACACATTAATATCTTAAATAATGTGTTACCAGTGAACACGCTAAATAGGAAGGATTAAAACATACAGCCGTCTACTTGTATTCAGGTAGAGCTTGTACACTAGACAAAATGTATCGTAATAATGATAACATCAATCCTACTGAATAAGAGAATATATATATATATACGTTTATTAAATGTAGAGGTAGAGAATGTAAGTAAATAAATATAACAGTAAAACACACATGATTGGTACACAAAGGAATATTTCCACAATGGCTGCCTTTATGTCTCTTAAATTCATCTTATTCCACCGCCGTCTCTGCCCCCCTTTGGGCCAATCAATAACCAGTAAACACGTGTTGAGCCGACCAATCAAGGGCACATTTAAATACACTAGCGCCCAAAAGGATGCTGTATTAACATAAATACTGTCAAACCTATTGTCAGGGACGTATCAAAAACGTGTTAAAGCGTTCCCTTCTGGCAAAAGAGGACCATTTTTAAAACCTATACACATTATTTCCTGCATTTTCCCCTGAATTCAATTAGTTGCAGCAAGAATGAAATGTAAAATGGACAGGCAGAAGACTGATGTAAGTACCTCCTGACTTCATTGTGGCAGACAATGGCCCATCTTAATAGCTTTGATGGGGCCAATAGAAATGACCGAGTGACTGACAGTACAGTTTATTCCACATCTAATATACAAAGCCCAAACAATAATCCAGCCATTCTCCTCCTAATGTTACCTTGTTTATGGGCTTTCACTGTTCTTATTAGCTCCGAGTCCAGATGTTGCAAACAGCTGCTTTACCATTCACTATACAACATACAGGTATAGGCAGGGAGATAAACAAAAAAGCACAGACAAGATTAAATCATCACACACAAGTCTTTACCTTTTTCTAATATTCTGTAATTCTCAAATCAAGTCAGAATGTAAAGACTGGTCTGCTTTTTGTATCACAAAAACGTTTTTTTATAACACAATATTTGAGCAGCAATTAAGGCAATGATTACTTCCTTGAACTTAACCAACAACATTGAGTAACTAAACAATGCCACATCACGTCACATAATAACAATTACATTTTGCTAGATACTATTTAACTATTTAATTTTGAATATCAGGTGTTTGCCGCTAACAAAACAAAACGATAATCCTTCATTAATTGTTTTGAGATATAATGTTATTGTCTTTCTTTTATGTAGATATGTTTATCACAACAATATTTGTGCTCCAATTCTGTTTTATTCCTTTTCTGTCATTACATTGTGACATCTCTATCCTCTCATAGTCTTGTGAGTCCTCTTGACCTTTGCATGTCTTCTCTCCTGGCACCCACGCCAATGTAGCCTCTGGAAGCTCATCTCTAAGTCCAGTCCTGCCCCGGGACACTGGTCGTCTGTGGGGGAGGGGGGACCGGATGGTGAAGATGGCCGTGTGGGGGATATCGGCAACACTTGGGGCGGCCGTGTTCGCTGTGGCTCAAACCGCGATGGACTGGGGGCCCGAGGTGTTACTACAACTGTTCTGACTGTTACTTATTGTGACAAATGAATTTACAACACACAAACAAACACTCTAGGCTCGTGTGCACAGGTGGTCCAGCTACCAAACAGGTTGTTGCTACTTGTGTATGTAGTATGTCCCACTGCCCAGGGTTGTGCCGGAGACTTGAAATCAAATGCAGGCACTAACACACCTTACATTTTGCCATTTTATGCATCTCTCAATTGTTTGCTTGTTAGTGGTTTATTTAGCTGATAATTCGCATTTGCATGTGTTATTTTTTCACATTTCTCTTGATAGCGCTCTTGTAAGAACAGGCGCCTTATCCAAGAGTCAAAAGTGCTCATACTGCCGCCGCGATGACACATGAATACAAATTATTTAAGAGCAGCATTTCTGCTGAAAGCCTCAAGTTATGAGCAAAAAAAGCTTACAGAAATGAGAGAGACCTTGCCTTCAAGCTGTGGGAATTAAAAGCTTTAAGTGTTACATTTATAGTCAAATTTTAAGAGGACCACCCAACATACAGTTAGCATGTGTTAGCATAGCGTACGTCAGCACTATACGCAAGTAGTGGGCCCAGGCAGATGCATATTGTAGGAGGTATTGAAGTCCATATATTTTTAATCAGTTAGTTATATATTTTTTGTAACAGTTGTCTAGCAGTCTTGGCTGAGTGAACCAAGACGTCACTAGTACTTTTATAATGTTAAAATATTCAGCAGGTTTGCTCCAACATCAGCCCCTAACAGCCGTCAACAGGCATTTTCACATTCAACATGAGGTCATTCCAGCAATTTCTTCTCTAGTTGATTCAGAATAGGTTAATAAAAATATATTTTTTACAGTTTTTATTAAGGGTAAATAGGAAAAACACAGCCCCCCATATTCTCTATGAAAATGTTTTGACGTTGGCATAATCAGTGTTGCCTAACCTGAAAATGGCATATTAATAATAGAAAAACATGCATATGTAAAAACACAGGCGTTTGACCAGGCACAGACAACTGCTTCCAGCATCGACTGAGACTCTGAAATATTTAACAGTTTTTACTACATCACTGCATCTGCATCTTTTAATACAGCCTCAGAAAGTCACAACACTGTTCAGTCCTTTTCTTCTGATATCCGACTGGACTAAGCTGATGGTTTAGCCTTTGTGATGTTCATTTGCTTTTAATATATGGTTCAATTGACTTCATTAGAGATGAGAAGTCTTGCAGACATTTAGTAAGACAAGTAAAATAATCTGTCAGAAGGCTGATGAAATACTTTTTATTTAAATTCATACTTAATTATATTAACAGATAATATTGCTTGTCTTGTTCTGAAAAAGATTATTTCAAAACTTGACAAGACTTTTCTGAAACCGTAATGGTTATTCTCAGGAGAAACTCTATACCAGTTTTATATCATCATTAAATATAGTTGCATTTGCTATGTGTTCTCTTAGTTACAGAAACACCATTGCTATAGGCCTGAGATAGTAGGGGTGCCAGATCTTAATGAGGATTTAATTTCTGCCCCTGGTGCTTGGCTTTGGACTTCTAGTACTTTTTCTTCACATTCTCACTCAAACATCTACATTAGCACCTGTCTTGGAAGGAGACACAAAAATGATTGATGACTTGACCAAACTTAAGAAAATTATGCAAAAAATATGAAATGCTTGTCTCAATCAATATCTTTTTACACTCTTTTTTTAACAATTGCAGCTTAACTTATTTGTTGTCAATTTGTTTTCATGCTCAGAAGTTGGCTTGTCATGTTTTCACAGCTCACTTATCCAAAGATTCGAGGCTATTTACACTCCACCTACAAACCACGCGCCAAAATAAAATCACACAGATGACTAACTGTAAAAAAGCTGTCTAATTAGGATTATAAAACACTGCTTTTTTAACTAAAAGATGACTTGTTTGGTCACTGTTTAAATGCAGTTGCATACTTTGGATCTTTTTTGCTGAAAATCAAAACAACTGATATGAATTTACCTCAAAGTGAACTCCCATTGGTGCACTGAGGTTGATGCTCTTGGGATAACGCTGTCCGCTCAGGTTCATATCCCCCAAAGACCTGTTTTCACGAAATGCTTTTATAAATGTGGGTCTGTGTGTGTGAATGTGTGTAAATGGTAAACGTTGCCAGGCATTTGATGCATGTTTTAGAGTGTTGTGGCACAGATCATTGTGGTTTTAAACATATCAAATTCTTTGCACCTTATGTAATTGTGTGTGGGTAGAGAAATTATTATTTTCCAGTGAATAATAAATAAACTGAATGTTAAAACTTAAACAATGTAATTTTATTGTGTTACTAAAAAACTAAATAACAAAGGCCGGGTCTTGCTATAACATTATGAGATATTTGATTTTTGCATGCACTATTGAGGAATCAAACCCATGACCTCTCGCTCCTCTGCCTTATTTGGAAACTAACCACATTAACCATATTTTGTCCAGCCCTACAAAAACCACACTGTTAGTACTGTACATCTGCTATCTTTCCCCTGCCACTGTGAAGCCAGTCTCTTGTGAGAAACCAGGTCAGAAATGTGTTTTTATTCAGCGCATCTGTCCGTCTGACCCCGGGGGAGAGCAGCCGAGGCCAGGGCAACAGCGGACACATGGGACAAGGTGGAGAGGCGTGGGTTAAAGACCAGGAAAGAGAGTAGATTTATACTGTAGCACAAGACATCTGGTGGACGGTGGTGTGGAGGTAGGAGAGGTACTTAAAGTTGAATTTAAGGTCAGTCCCATGAGATTCTATGGGAGTCTAATGAGCTGTAGAGTCAAGAGCAGATGTGGCCAGGGATGTTTTATGCTTTTGACCTGTCTGCTGAAGTTATAATCCTAATTTTAAGGCCGAGTTCTTATCACACACGAGGCTTCTTCTACTTGTCGTCTCGTGTTGGTAAATGAAGCCTTTGATTCAGTGTTTTGTAACGGTTGCATAAGCCAAGCAACAATGTGCTCAGAGTGCAGTCATTAAAGCGGCAATGTTATGTGTGCAATTTGGCTTTATAGTGTACAGTCAAAATACATGGAACCTATCAGGAGATGTTGGAGATGTATATGATGAAGAAAGAATATATACTGTACATTGGGCTGTGTTGATTATAGTTCTCCACCACACGTGTTCTTGGTCAGTTTGTAAGACATACATTACAGTTGCTAATTCTGCTTGAAAATAAAAAATGTATTTATAGTGTTTTATTTTTTAACAAATAGCCAATAATTAATACATGTACAAATGTGTTAAATGTGTTGAATCCCAGCCTGGATAAATTGAGAATGCCTCTACTTAACATGGTTCATGGTTTTTGAAGCCTATTATAAGTATACATCCTGAAAGTGCTTGAACTCAGAGAAGCAACAGGAACATTCAACACACCTGAATAGAACAATGTGGCTCTGTTGGTTTTCATTCCGTGAAGTGTGTGATATGGCTCTAAGCATTCAATTAAAAAAACACACGGTAAAAGATTGTGGCTCGGTAAAGTAAAGCATTTGCCTAGAAGTGTGTGCGTGTTTTCCGAATAAAAAGTGGCTGTGTGTCTTTTTGTGTGTTTGTGTGTGAATGTCGGGCGCACTGGGGACAACAGCTGCTCGGGGCTCTGTCTGACGTGACTTTTCCCTGGTGACATACACAGTCAAACAGACTCTCCTAATAAGAGCACAAGCACCTACACTGGCAAATACAAAACTATTACTAAACACATTATCTTTCCTCATTTGAATATGGCATTTGTTCAAAAACTAAACTCAACTTGGTGTTTTTTTGTAAATTGATTAACTTGAACTCGGTCTCAGAGGTCTGCGAGCGACTGGAAAGATGCCAAGCCTTTTTTAATTAATACGCTACACAGTGTAATGTTTCAAATATTCATGAAAATCAATGGTAATTACCCAGAGAAAAGTGACATTTGGGGATCATCACAGTTTGTATTAAAGTGATGCCCTGATTAAATGAAATTGATGACATTAATATGCCTTGTGTGCCTCTAATTTAGACAAAAAGCAAACCAAATGGCGTGACAAACAGGCTCGGGGCTTCTTGTTAGAGATTTTATATTGAAGATGCTTGGGCCAAACAATAGTGCAAATCAAGTTTGGGTTAGATGTTAAATTTGAAGCTCAAGATAATTGTAATTACTTATCATTTTGTCTAGCTCTCTATAATATACTTTTGCTTATATCCCATTAAGTTAAGTAATGTTTTTATTTAGTCCAAACATAGCATTTTTAACACTCTTACACTCTGCCTTTCAAGCTCCAAATATTATATAATATAAATATTATTACTGCAAATGGCGTCCAACATATCCATTAGTCTAGAACTCCATAATGGTCAGGGATAATAACTTGAAACAGAGAGTGCTGACCGCCGCCAAGGCATTTGCCCTATTTAGCTTAAATGCTCTGTCTGAAATTTTGTGAAAAGAGTCAAAACTATGCTCACTAACAAACAAACACCAATAAAAACAACCTAAGTTTGAGCTTTATTTGTCATATTATTCAGTCTATATTTTTAAAACTGTAAAATCCACTCTTACCACACAAAACACCAATTGATCCATTTATTTCTCCTCTATTGACTGAACCCACAAACGACAACACTCTGACCGTGTTACATTTAATTTAGTGGGATGCTTCATCAATCACACAGCCTTATAAAGCTGGACTTGTCCGTGCGAACCAAAATAACATGCTTGCACCGGCAGCCGCTCTCCTTTTGTCTGGGCCCCCCTTCCTTCAGCCTTCACTCTGTCATGGATCACAGAACATGTCCCAAAGTGTTTTACAGGCAACACACGTGCACCATGCCCCCTGCATGTTGATGGGACCCAACCTTGTACTGTACATGTGAACATAAGACTCCTCCATACAATACACTGCACAATCTGACCATAGAACAGGCTAGGAAACCAAATTGTCCTAAAATACCAAAACCATAAATTTTTTAGTTTCAAATTGTTAACTCGCATAAAATACTTGCAATGTTTACTTATAGGGCATTTGACTGAATGTGCCAAAAATTGCTTCCAGTGAGTTGTGTCTATATGTGTCAGCGCTGCGACTGACCAGTCATTATACAGGGGGTACACTACATAAAGTCCATCGTTGATAGTTCTGCAACCTAGGAATAAGCAGATGAAAATGCATAAAAAGTGGTAAATGTTTTCAAAAAGATAAAACAATTCATTGGACTGTTTTTTGTCACATTAACATCAATCAGTTTGGAGTCTGAGTTAAAGTCTCTCACTATTTTAATGCATTCAGTTGTTTGTATTTTTTTAAGGCAGACTTGTCCAGTTTTACAGTGTATATGTTTCCTACACGCGCTACATGCATGACAGTTTTTCACTGTTGTTACCTTGAACGTCACCACTTCAAATGAGATGTGCTTTATTCAAATTCACATGTTCATGAGTAATGGACAGAAAAGCTATTAGCAACGACTTAAAATGACACATAAATCCTTTAGTAACATACAATACTAGTGAAACTGAGGTCACTGGCGACAATGCAGAGGACATATAACCAATCGCAACTGTCTTTACATCAGCATCTAAATATAAATGATGCACTTGGTGAAATAAAATGGTGCTATTCTGCAAATGTGAACATTGAAACGCATGGGTTTTTGGTAGGTGGGAGGAAGATGGAGAGACGCGCAGATTCCAGGTAGAGAGCATGTTGGCAGATGGCCTTGGGATTGAAGCCACATGTTGAAAAGCTATTTGTGAGGACTTCAATGGCACATTCGTGTTTTTAATATCGGAAAATACATTATACTCTTTATTAAGTAAAACGGTGCCATTCTGCTAATATGGTGGGAGAAAGCTAGAGAGAACCAACAGTAACACAGGGAGAACGTGCAGACTTCAACACAAAGACAGCTGAAGGATTGATAACTTGACTTGAGTAAATATAAATGATGCACCTTGGAAAATATAATGGTGCTATTCTGCTAAATGTGAACTTTGAAACAGGTCAAATTGCTTTCACCTTGTAACACAGTAAAGAAGCTATCATTAGAGTGAATCGGTGATAACCCAGGGGCCTCATTAGCTAAAAGTGCGGCCAGTCCGTACAGCTGGATTAATACCTGATACTTATTGCTAGAGGTGGGCATTTGGCGAATGTTTCTTCTTCCTCTTGAGACCGAGCCCCCATAGCTTTGGTGGATGACCTCTCGTCCTCTGGCCTGCACCTGACTCTCCCCCCCTGGCCCCCACCTCTTACGACCTCACCTTTGTTACCATGAACACCAGTGGAATTAGGAAGTGTCCCAATGTACTCATCTACTGTATATGTGCAGCTCAGAAAGGGGTCAATAGAGAAGAGGATAAATTCTTAAAGTTGGGTATTAATCTGCTTGAGTTTGTCTGATGGTCATTTTTTGCATAATTTAAGGATATTCTAGCACGAATTATCTGGCTACATTACATAGGACCTCTTTATGATATTAAGATGTGCATAGTACTGGTGAATGGCCCAATATAGTAAATAGTAAATGCATGTCAGAGTGAATGTTTGTCTTCTAGTGTCAGGCCCACAGTTAACCCATTGTCCAGAATGTACCGTCTCAGGCTTCAAGTAGCTGCGATAGTCTGCAGCCTCCGTGGAGTTCTATGGAAATCAGTGTCCCAAGATGAATGAATTAATATTTGGGATTTTAGTGTTTGGTCTGACGATACACAAGTTCTTAGCTTTGCAGTGTGTGTATGCTTGTTTAATTTGTCACACATGCAAGACAAAGTACACATAAATATGGTATAAAGAAGCTAAAGTTGAAAGTCAAATGTAATTCTAGTGAAAATGAAACATGATTCCTACTTTAACAGTGTTGCACGGACAAGCCCCCAGTACATGGCAGACCTGTTGACCCCATCTTTTCTGACTCATAGTGCCAAAAACCTGATTTGGAACTCAAGGGAATACAACTTTATTGACCATTTTGGCCAATTTACTGTATTGGTCAGTTAAGGGGCAGCCAAATACAATGTCTTCTTTTAGTTTATAGTTTTACCTTTATATTGTTCTGTCAATTAAGATGTATATGCACTTTGTGAAACATTGCTGAATAATACCTTTCAACAATGGGCCAACATTTTCAGGATACAATGATATGTTGCTGTGAGTTTAACTTATATTATCCATCTCACATAGTTTAAACTAGTGATGCACAGATATATCGACTCAACATCAGTATCGGCCGATATTTACAATTTTGACTAATCTCGGCCTGTACAGATGACTGACAGATATTTTTTTATATTTAGGGTCAGAAACAGCCAGAGAAAGAAAAGATCACTGGAGAGTTTAACTTTAGAGTGATAAAATGTACAACATTATGTATGGATTAATAAATACATTTAAAGCAGTTATTCAGCCGACTGAAACATTATCGGTATCAGAGCTGGCCAAATCGGTAAATAAATATTGGCATTGGTTATCGACCAAAGAAATTTCATATCGGTGCATCCCTAGTTTTAATGGTTTGATTATTATACACTTTGCATCCATTTTGTTTTTAGGCATTATCTCTGTGTGCTCAGCTATTCATTGTTGACAAATAATGGTGGTCCAGTCGATGTGAAAGCCTACACAGGCTTCATTGTTCATTCAAATGACAATACTATTATAATAATTGATAAAAAAAACTAGATGTAAACAGCTCACTCTTTGTTCAAATTCAGTACTTTTCAGCTCAGTTCAACTATACACTACTTGCCCTATCTCCACTGAATAATTTAAGATGTGTCATCGCTAAATGATGTCTTGTTAATCTTTCAAACTAGCTGCCAGAGTAGTTCAGTCCCGCTCAACTTAAACCCATTATATCAAGTTCACATAATCTAATTCACCCACAAACACTATCAAAGGGGACACTTACAAGAGGCGCAGAGTAAATTTCACACTTAAATTGGATATGTCTATGTGCACACGCTCTAGCGAGGCACTTCTTCTTTTGGCTTTTGCTGCCAAACAAGTTTTATGACACGCACGGATCAATCTGTCTTAAGTCGTAGGAATCTATCTCATGTCCTTCGTTTGAAAATGCCTGGCAGAAAAATGTGAAACGCCCGCAAATGTCAACAAGCGTGCAGTCAGTGTGCTGAGGACTTCTTCCTCTACAGCAGTGACTGCATGGACTGAGTGGGTTTTTTTCTGTGCGTGAGAAATATGAATTTGTTGGTAAATGTCAAGAAGTTGGCAGTCTAATGGCTGAGCTGACAGATGATCCATAAAGCTATAAAGTGATTGGTCGAGACGTTCTCATTCATTCTCATGTGAGTGTCATGTCAGAGGAGAAGTGTGGAGTATTACTTATGTTACGAGGATGTAAATCTGCTTACGCATCACATAAAAGAGGGATGCTCACTTTAGGGCACAAAATATTGGTCTCAGCAAAAGTTATTTTGTTAACTATATCTCCTTTAATCCAAAGTGGACATGGTGCATAAGACTGACACATTATTGGTGCACCATAGGGGTCAGTTGTTGCTCCATTATTTTTTGTCTTTCAAATGATAAAACTACATGGACCAACAACACAATGTGTGGATTCACATAGATCAAATTCACTTTTTTATTTTATTGCATGCTACTGCTCTGCACTGTATGGTGCTAATAGCGTAGTAGCTAAATTAGCACTTCTAATTTGCTGTCAGCATTTGTTAGTATTTTGCTCTCCTAGTACAATATACAGTTTATTTTAAATTGAAATGAATACAGATGATATGCAATAATACAGTAATATAGTATCACTGGAAATGAAAACCTGCTCCTATGGGCAGTTTTGTTGCTGACCAAGTCTCCAAACTTTTCAGTAATGCTTTAAGTGATTTAACAACTTTTAAAGGACAGTGCTGCTTAGTTAGCATGAATATAACCCTAAAATATTGTGAACAAATGGCTCTGTTACCACCGATGTGAAGAAGACTGATGTAATCGACTTTGTGAATTTCTAAATGAGGTGCACACTTCATTAGACCCCAAATGGCTGACCACAGTGGAGCACGGTGGGACATGGAGGCAGTAATTGCTTAAAAATCATTTATCAAGAGAGACATCAACATAAGACTTGTCAATGCTAAGGGCTTAACATCATTCACAGGACCTGGTCATCAAAAAGTAGTGTCTGTTTTTTAAGCTGCAACATGAAGTGCACTAAACAGACTCTATACTATAGATTACATGCACATGTTAAGTGCTGGAATAGTTGCGTTTACAAGATCAGTAAACCAAAAACCAATGGAACTATCTTGTATTCTGATGTGGATGGACAAGGACAAGGGCTGATTTATTTACTTTATGCAATCGTGATAACTATTGCCTGTGGGTTAGTTATAATCTACACTGGGTGATTGTTTCAAATTCTCAAAAGAACTGCAGCGATAACAGATTTAGACTGACTTTTGTTGTGTTAAGTCTTTGTGGGAAAATAAGAAAGGAGAGATGAAAGAGGAAAAAACATTAAACAACATAGAAACAGCTAGTGGCTGCAACAAGATCTGTCAAAAATGGCATTTTTGTCAACAATAAAACAGTATCCAGTGTAGTTTCAGAAATGTGCTTATGTGGAGGTTATCATAGAGCTACCAGGATTGTGTGTCATCCAAAGCCAATAGCTCAGATTAGGACTATAAATAAGTGTGTCTAAGAGAGCGAGCGGCCATGTTTGATTACACTGTCACTAGTTTAGATGTGACATTACTTGAAATCCTCAAAGTTGGGATGAAGTATAGGCTTAAAGTTCCCTGCCAATTAAAGAGTAATGTAAAAGTAGAGGCCGTGTAGAATGCACATTATAACATTATAAAAATCAGTGTAGTTATTTTGCTTTTTAGTGAAGAAATCAGCCCAGTATTTTGCGAGAGCTATTGATGTATCAATAGCAATATGAGTTTATGCTAATTTGATAAATAATACAGAATATCTGAAATTTCAATCAATGGCAATTATGTAAAGATTTATTTATTGACCTGTAAATGTCATTATACATCATTAGGGATTAGCTGAACCTGTATCGGTTTGTAACTGACTAACTGGATCACCAGTCAATGTTGTAGGCACCATTGTGCCAAAATACACACACTGGGCACTATATTAGACATCGTATCAATAAAGTGGCATCCAATGCCGTCTGCTGCTGCTGTAGCCAACCTGCTTCATGTTTCAGGTTTTTTGTGTGTTCAGAGGTCAGCTGATCTACATCGGTAAGTGGTTATCTGAGCTAACGTTGCTGTTCTATATCTCAAAACATTATCTGGAATCAACAAGGTGTATCTAGGACATGTGAAAACCCCTTCATCATCAACATGCAAGTGATCATACTTAGTCAAAAAACGGCTAAGCAATCGAACTTAATATCACTTGATGCATTCAAACTAAGCAAAGTCACACTTTCAGCATTCATTTGCACATTTATACTTCCCATTTCACTCAAATATTATGATAATTTCAAACAGCCATCTGAGGACTACTTTGATCTCATTTCTACATATCCACTCTCCTACACACTCACACCTCCGCTCCTTCACTTTCCTCTGTGCACACACCGCCATTTTCCCCAAAGAAATTCATAAAGATGTGTCTAAGTGTGGGCTGTCCCGGGAGGAAGAAGCGGGTCCTGTCACGTATGACCTCCGCTCCTCTTGTTGCTTTACCTGATACGGTCATCCTGTTCCTGCAGCGACCTGGTACTCATCTGGTGTTGGCCTAGTCCCCAGAATCAGCAAACGGTTCTCGGAGATCAATTCACCAGCAGCGTAATGACTATTGATCTTGCTGGAGCGTAGACAAAGAGGGATTTCAATGTATTTAGATAAAATAAGGTGCAGCTCTTGTGTGGGAGATTTCTCTTGAATGAACAATGAGGTTTGTTTTTGTGCAGCCACGCTGAGGTTCACACGTGTTGAATGAACGCTAACACATGCAACTGGTAGATTAGAAAGTGACCTCATAGCACTAACCAACTATCTTATTAACATTGTCAAGGAGACGTAAAGCCAATTCATTCTCCACGAGAAGCGAGGACTTATTTCAAAGATAGTTCAGTGGGTGTCCATGAACTGATTGAATTGACAGTGTCCAGATGATTTTTTTTTTTTGTAGAATTGAAACATAATTAGGATGTCCTTGCTGTTATCTTGTCCAATCAGTAACATGGATGGTGGAACATTTAAGAATTTTGTGTTATTTCAGAAATGGAAGAATTCAGTAAACTAGTAAACTATTAACTGCATCAGACTTCACTGTTAGCATGTGTTAGTAGGTTAGATTTACAGTCTGTACATTTAATATATCAGCGTGTCGCCGATATTATGGAATCACGTCGGTGTTCGTCCGCGTTCGCGTCCGCAGATCCTAGCTGTGAACGCGATAACTCAAAAAGGAATTGCCGGATCATTTTCAACATTTGCACACAGAACTGGATTGAGTTTGGGACATCTTCGATTAATGACAATTAAGTAATTCATTTATTAATGTTTTGATGCACTTTTATTGAGCCAATAATCCTGCTGAACATAAACGAAATAATAACTAGGCCCGACAGCACCGGCCTAGTTATTATTGTGGGCAAAGATCCATTTTGTTCATTGCCACAACATTTTAATATTTAGTTTCCAGTTAAGCCACATCAAAAGCACACACACCACGTCATGAAACTGTGATATAAATGTTATCACTTAAGTGCACACAGAAGTTCCAGGATGACTTTACACTGTTACAACAGCCGGGAACTTTCTGTTGTCTTTGACGGAGTTGACCTGGAGCTTCTGAGTCCACCTCTGAACCACAAACCCACATCCTTCCCCCGGCACAGAATAGATCACAGCAAAAGTGAAAGAAAAGACGATATCAAATACTATGTACAAAGTGACAGAACAGATATAAAAACACAATGATTCATATATTTCACTTCAAAAGTCAAAACAAAATTTGATTTATTAAATTTACAAAATGATTTTATGGGTTACTCAACTATAACTAAATTATAAAGCTGCTTAAATAGTGTTTGAGAGGTGGTATTTTAGAGCATTGGTTCACAACTATGGTAGAGGAACAAATGTTGGCATGTGGGCTTTTTTTTGGTGGTATTTAGCAGTTTTTTGCAGTTAAAGTTAGTAAAAAAAAAAAAAAGACCGATTTACTCCCAATTTAGTCCTTGTTTATACCTCGTTTACACCTGGTTTCGTTCATGTAATAATAATCCCAATATATCTAAGGTTTGGTTTGACAAGTTTGAGAACCAGTTCTCTAGACCAGGGGTGTCCAAACTGTGGCCCGTTTTTACTGCATTTGACTCTACATAATCCAACTTAAATTTTCTGTGTAGTTACAGAGGGACAATAAGTGAATAAACCTGTATACACACATGTGGTCAGAAAACACATTTAAAAGGAGGGAACTTTTGGTGACGTGAAATCGGCCACTTGAGCGAGTGGCCCGGTACAAACACTTTGACATGTGAACCTTAGTGAAAAATGTTTGGACTCCCCTGCTCTAGAGAATACGGACAACGACCTGTACAAGAAGTGGACTTAACCAGCGGTCTAATCCCTTTATTGTGTTGTCTTTTCTTGATGTGCCTATGACTCAGCTGACTCTGAGAAATCCACACCACGTGAAGCAACCACAGAGCCTCTTCCTTCCTGTGATTCCCTCCTCTTCCTTCCTCTCGCCACCATCACACCACCACCTCAGGATTAGCTACAGCCAGAGAAAGGAATCACACTATTACCTCAACCTTAAGACTGTGTTTGGAAGAGTGCCTTCTCAGAATTTTAAAATCTCTGCTCAAACTCAAAACATTGCTCGCAATACCGATCATCACCATATGACAATACTGCGATAATCAATATACCGTATTTACTGGGCTATAAGTTGCAGTTAAAATTGAAAGATATAATCACAAAACTAGCGTGGATTATAAAGAGAGATGGTAGTAATGATATAAAGTTAATTCAGAACAGATAATGCACTGTTTAGGAGCCATTTATTTCGCCATTATTATCAGCTACACAGGAGCCTGCTGCTGTAGCGGAGGATAAAGCCACATAAATGTGTGTGACTGATGAATTTAACCCTCTGAGATCTGATTCACATTGAACGACTCACGTTGGCTCTTCTTTGTGTCTGTAGACGTCTGCACAGGAGTGTCTGTAGACATCTGCGCAGGTGAGAATGTTCTTGGTCTGGGGTTTTGTGAAGAGCGAACTATGTTTTTTTTTTTCCTCGTTATGACACATTTTGACACAGAAAAAATGGTAATGCACCTACTAACCTATGATTCATCACTGTTTTCAAAGGAACTAATACGATTTGTTCATTGGAATACAGTTTAAAACTGTATTTTTGTCAGAAATTTAAGTACAGACAGATTTTTATTTAAAATATATTTTAAATGTATTGGAATATCAATATATTCTCACACTCACTAGGTTTAATGAAGCCAACCTTTTTCAGAGCCAGACAAATCAGAAATGAGGAACTAGGCTTATTTTAGTAGTTCTCAGTTCTAGCCCTTATTTCCTGGTTTCTTGTATCACTAAATGAACACCAGCTACATCCTGCTTTCATTTTGATCCAATCACACAACTATTCAGGGTATTAACAGACAACACTTAATAGAAAAGAGTGAACCAAGAGAGAAGAGATTGTGTGAATACATTATTTTGCTTTGTCTACAGCTCAGTGAAAAACAAGGCTCTAAAAAGAAAACTACTAAAAATGCGCTTTTTTAACATTTTTTCCACCCTTGTATAGAAATCCTACCCTCACCAGTCACAGAAATTGAATGACGTACAGACGCGAGTCACTGGTAGCTGCCAAGTCTTACAACAAATTAACACATTCTTTAAATAGAGCTTTATTGGGTGGGTTCAACTCTGCCATCATTGACACTGCTATTTTCAGGCCAACCTTAATGACATTGATTCTTCTCCAACTATAAATGAACTCGATGGAAAAAGATATCTTGACATACTCTTCACAATATGTGCAAATGCTTTAGGTTCTCAAACGGTAGTACAGGTATTATTGGTGGTACACAATTCAATTCTATTTTTATAGCCCTATATCACAACAAAGTTGCCTCAGAGGGCTTCACAAAAAGAGATGCATGTAAACATCTCTTTTTGTGAAGCCCTCTGATACACATGAAATACAGAGTATTTGTATTGGCACTCTAGACTGTACAATGCACAGCATAGACCTGGTTTAGCCCAACATTCTGAGGTGAAACTTAACAAAAGTCAATCCAGGAATTTTACAATTGAGACATGAGCCCATTTCCTTGGCTTGTACCTAGTTTACCTCCACAAACCTCACTGATTCTGTCTTGAATTAGCATGAAGAGACAGAAAGATGTGAGCAGTACAGCCACTGATGAAATGGTGGGATAATAATGTCCTACACAAGCGAGCATTTGAAGGTTTTCACTTGACTATTTAGTTGTTTCTTCTGAAGCATTCATTTTATATTTTGTGAACTGATGAAAATGAATGGTTTACATTTACATTGTCTATTCAAATCTGACTCATATTTCCACAGTGCTGCATGTGCCAGAAAATAATTTAAAAAAATATATTGAAGGGCAGACAAACTGCTTCATATGCATATGCAGCAATGTATAGATTTTTCATCTCTGAATCCATTTCCCATAGTGCATGTTTCAGCATATTGAAATACAGACACAGTCTCAGTGATTCAAAGGTTACGTCTACATGTATGTAGGTAATAGTTTCAATAAGTGATCTCACCTTGAAACAGATGTCTACAGCTAATCAAATAAAAACAAATCATGACTCAGCGGACTTCAGCAAAAGAAGAGAGGACAAGAGTTCAAGACAAAGGAAGGTGTTTGGTTGAGAACAGCTGAGAATACATCAGAAACAACATGCACCAGAGGCAAGTGTGTAACAGGTTTCAGGATGTAGGTTTGTGGAGTCAAAAGTGGGTCATGTCAACAAATAAATGTAGACTTCAGAATACAGAAAATGTTTGGCAGTGATTTGAAAACTACTTGCTAGGTCCAGATAGGTGTGCACAATTAATCGTAATCAAATCAAAACCGCAATTTCAATGTAAATCGAATTCAAACAACCTGAAGCTACACCTGGCTGGCAAATTATATGAATGAAATAAAAACGGGGAGAGGTGTTACTGTAGGTAAAAACATCGTCTACCTTTTCCGATTGAAAGTCACTGCTGACTGGAGCCTGGCAAGCAGATACAGACAGACAACCATTCAAAGTTTTCTTATTCTTTCATAGATTCACCAATACACTTTAGTGGAAACCCTTACCCACTCTGCAACTACGCACATCAAAAAGCATTTAAAAAGGAACAATGATTAAATCTAAACAAAAAGTGTAGAAAAATAGACAAGATTTAATATATGTGTGAAGGCCATTACAGTTCAGGACATTTGGGCATCAAACTCCCAAGGATATACTGTATTTACAAAATAAGCCCAAACCAAACGATTATTCCGAAGTACCTTTCTGGGACGTGAGCAGAGGGATGTTGTGGAAAAAATGCAAGGCTAAAAAGTAATGGAAAATGTGACTGAAGAACTTTCCAGTTGGACCAACTTTGCAAGAAGACAATGTTACGTAAGCATGAAGAGATGACATTATTAGGGCTAACGAAACTGTACAATGCAAACTTCAGCATTTTTAATAAAATCAATCACATAAAAATGTTATAACCTTAAGGTCTTCCACTAGAGTGCCCCCAGCTCTATGTGTGTATATTGAAATACTGTCCCAACAGAGCCTTATAGACAAACTGTGCTGTGTTCAAATAGTTTAATTTAATTGATTTAGTCCTGGCTCAGATCTGCCTTTAGACTACTTTTTCTCCTCAATTTTGTGCTGGTTTGTTTAGTCATTATTTTTGCTCCTAGTTATGTAATGTTTTGTAATGCCTAATCATGATAAACCCTCCATATAGACTTTTGATTTAGACCTTGCTGACCTTGATATATAGGGCTGATTAAGAATGTCCCAGTCTGTTTTTTTTCTCCTCAATCCGATTTTTAAAATGGTCCCCATTTGGCCGATTCAAGTCCCGATACCGATCTTTTTCTGCATATTACCCACATCAACTTAAAAACCAGAGAAAACAGGTAGGTCTCTGCATGGTACTAACACATTTGTCACCTGTTTCCACACTGCTTTATATACACTCTGTGTGTGTGTGTGTGTCTGTCTGTGTGTGTCTGTCTTTGTGTGTATGTTGTGTCTGTCTGTCTGTTGTGTGTGTCTGTCTATTGTGTGTGTCTGTCTATTGTGTGTGTCTGTCTTTGTGTGTGTCTGTTGTGTCTGTCTGTTGTGTCTGTCTGTTGTGTGTGTGTCTGTTGTGTGTGTGTGTGTGTGTGTGTGTCAGTCTGCTGTGTGTGTCAGTCTGTTGTGTATGTCCGTGTCTGTTGTGTGTGTGTGTGTGTGTGCGTGTGTGTCTGTGTGTGTGTCAGTCTGTTGTGTGGTTCAGTCTGTTGTGTATGTCAGTCTGTTGTGTGTGTCTGTTGTGTGTGTCTGTGTCTGTTGTGTCTGTCTGTTGTGTGTGTCTGTCTTTGTGTATGTTGTGTGTGTGTGTGTATGTTGTGTGTGTGTCTCAGTCTGTTGTTTGTGTCTGTTGTGTGTGTTGGGCGTGTGTCTGTTGTGTGTGTTGAGCATGTGTCAGTCTGTCTGTGTGTGTGTGCGGGTGTTGCCCCAGACAGTGGGGAGAGTGAGAGACACTACGATGAAAAGCGAAACTAGTGACTGTCATTCAGTTGTCTGTATTCTGCAATAACTTATCTCATAGTTTGTCATGTTTAAAGCCCAGTCGTACTTACGCGGTGACGGAGGTGACCCATGTTTGTTGGGAATCTCATCCACATACACGGTCAAACTACAGTAAAACTATGTCCAGGCACTACGGGTTTAGTCACAATCTGGTTGCTTACACTTCGTTACTGCTGATATAACAAAACAAAAAAAATCAAAAATCAATTCCTATCCTTTAAAATTGCCTGGATTGGAGCTCATCCCTAGTGCTGATTCAACCCTGTACTACAACATTTAAACCTTGCTTTATCACTGGTCCTTAGATTCCTAGCGTTGAATGTCTGAAGTTCGTCCACAGCCTGGTTTTGACTCACAGCTACTTTACATAACTTATACAGTCAAATAACATCATGCATCACCAAAATGAGCATTTAGCTTGATTGCATCCAACACATCTGTCTGTCTACATGTACATTTGCAATAACACAATGTGTGAAAATGAGGATTACATAATTGCTCATTTCAATAATGATGGCAATATACAGTTTATGATCTCGCAAAACCAGTGGTATGTGGAGCAAATTGGGCGCTTTCTAGTGGTATTTAAGTCTCAATTTGACTTTATTTATACCTGATTTAGCCCTGATCTTGATTTAGGGTAATTTTGTTTCAATAAAATGACACTTGAAAAGCCAAATGGGTGGTACTTTGGTGGTAGTTTGGGAAACGGTGCCCTAAACTATACCCTCATATGCATAAATCTTTGACAGCGTCACAAGACCCACGTCTACATAACATGGACTGTATTACGTCAGTACAATAGACTCACCTGTTTGTGGACACGAGCAGTGACGATCTTCATTAATCATTGACTAATACTGAAAACTCTGCTCACACCGACTTCCTGTGGCTGCCTTTTACAATGAGTATTCTCTTTGGCTAATTTCAGATAATTGAACTAAATGGAAGTCCTAGGTAGAAAGTGTACTAGGGCAGCATGACACAAGGGAACAAATTATACTTGATAATCATGTTGAATAGTGTGATAACTATATTTTGGTCATATTTTGATGCACGAAATATTCCCTGTTTTTATTTACTAGTTAAAGTTGTTTGCAATATATTGTCTGGTCCTACTATGAGTACCTTCAGATTTGGGGTATTTTGTCTCAAGCTAAAATGAGATCAACAGCATCTAATTTGGTATTTACTTGTAATTCAGTGTAATTTGGGCCAAAACCCACAAGACAATGCTATACTGATGAATACTGCTAAACAAGCTGAGACCATTTTTACAATGTTTTTTTAAAGGCAAAAAATATTAATGATTTATGTTGACCTTTTCCCATATCTGGTCAACCATTACACTGGTCTATGTAACTGAATTGATTTTTCCTAGATAAGCAGACCAAAGCAAACATTGATTCATTCATAAAAATCTGATTTGAAAACAATACTGTATTCAAATTGACTGTTTGATAAGAAGTCATTTTAAACTGATAAGACCTAAAAATAGACCCTTAAATATGTGTCAAACAATCTACTAATTTGAACTACCCAATATTGTTAAACAGATTATAAAATACAATGCTTTGTTATTGATCAGGGCTGACATTTTTGTTGCTAGTTTTTAGGTAGATATGGTATCGCCGCTGGATCATGGAGAAAATCGAGATCAGGAAACATGCACCAAGGACCATGAACCGGGATGAAGGAGCATACAATCTGTCCCACACCTGAGACGCGGAGTAGGCCTCAGACAGTAGGGGGCGTAAGCGTTCCCTATTGTCGGATAAAACCACCTAAGCAGCGACAGCGACATCACGGGACACTTCTGACGATGACCACAGGAAGTAGGCAAAACATGTAAAGCGGGTAAAGAAACACTCCTGTCAAAATCTACTAAAAATTATTTCATGAAGACAGAATTAATCTTTACGAGAAATATGGTATCAATTTGAAACTATGGCAAAAGTTTACTATGCTTCTTGTTTGTATGTGTCATTTTCATCACCTATAAGAATGTATTTTGTTTTGTTAGCCAAACAATGACTAACCGCTTTTCTCCTTATTTACACATTAAAACCCATTTGATACCAGTCAAACAGAATCTCTTAACCTATTTTGGTTATTAATACAAAAACAAGACACGATATTTCTGTTCCTGACCACTTCTAAATAGCCGACTTCTTGAAAATAAAACATTGGGGTGATCATATCTTCCATTTTATATGACTTAAATCAGGCAAACGGAGATACATCAATTTAATTCCAAACAATCAACACGTTTTCTTTATGTGGGTCACAATACTCTATAAATCCAATAACCAGGCTAACACTTACTTGCAAACAAAAGGTGTGTAACTTCACAAAACCACCCACTAACACCATCGATGTTGACATGTGTGACCTGACCCCAGGCCATATTTACAACTTAATGTCACTTCCTTGCTGTCACTTATAGGAACTAGCTCATTTCCACTTAACTATTTTAACGAATTCCCCTTTTGTCAATCACTTTTTCGCCTTTATCAATCTATATGCACTCTTACCTTTAGAGCATATTTATCCCCAGTCTTCTTTTGGAAAATCTCAAGTACTTTCCCGTTGATCCCGAGTCCCAAGACTTGACTGGTCACCTTGTAGTCGTCAGTAATGGCATTTTTCTTTATCTGTAGAGTGGGTCTGGCGTGGAAAGCCTGCTGCTGTTGGGCGCTTGGGTTCGGCTGCCCGGCTTGGTTTGGGAAGAGTGGTTGGTTTTGCGCGTTGGACAACATGCTAGTAGTTGCGACACAGTTCTAGTTTACACCTTTTTAGATTTCTTCCCGGATATGTAAGCTTGTTAAAAACACACAAAGTCCCGAGGAAAAACACTTACGTGACGCTACAGCTCAACAAAGTCACTTGGTCAGCGTTGAAATGCTAAGTTAGCTAGCCGTTAGCATGTTAGTCCGACCCCTGCTTCTTTAACCTGGGATTTTAGCTCGCAGTTAGCATGCTAACTTGATCGCCTATTCTTTAACCTGTGATCTTAGGCTAATCGCTCAGCTAGCATTGGTTAGCTTCCCCATCTCCGGTGTACGTCGTCCACCGGTTTCCCTCAAAAAACACGTTGGTAACTTGTTGAAATAGTATCCCATCAAGTTAAAATGGGCGTTGATCCAAAAAGGACAACGTAGGAGACAACTCGAAGACGTATAAAACAGACAAAAAGAGGTAAAAGTACAGAGAGAAAGTGGGATGGTCGCAGCACACGCCAAAAACAGTGGAGTTTCAGGCAGACACCAGAGCCAGGAGCAGGTTTTACAGCTGACGTCAGGGTTGAGTTTTTCTGTTTAAAGGAGAAGTATCGAGTGCGAGGAAAGTTTCTTACAGTTATTTAGGAAACAAGGGTTAAATATGTGTTCAAAAAGATGTCATTTTAAAGCATATTTTGGCTTATAATTCAAATAGTTTGTAATCAGCCCGAGGTGGGTTGTATTAACATTTACTCGGTTACATTTAGGCCTATTTGAATACATTGTAGTAGTTGTTGTTGTGATCTAGGGCCTAATTATTTTTTACTTATGTTTTGAGTGTATTGTTTGGGGAAAAATATTTGTACATTCATTTATATTTTTTGGCACTCGGTACTTGAGTAACATAGATATTTTTAATCTTATCTACTGAAGTAATTATTTTGATAGCATTTTACTTGAGTATTCTACCGACCTCTGAGTATTCTGGCCAAAAAGGATAATTTTCTCATGCTTTTCTGGACCTATTTGTCAAACTTGTGTATGGGAATGTACTCTCAAACAACAATATGTCATAATTAAATAAAATAAATGGCATTTTAACCACATATAATGTAGTTTAACCACAAATACAATCTTATAGCAATAAACAAATAATGATTTTTAAAAACAGTTCAGTTGGGCACTATTCCTATACAGGGTAATCCCAACTGTTGTATAAAAAAGACCACATAAGATTTACTTAAACATCAGTCAGATTAGAGACTAATCAAGTAAAGAAGTACCTTACATATTGACCACTGTGACTTCTCTGTCTACAGTCATCATTGATGCATAATGTAAATGTTATGATTGATAGACCCTACCACAACATGTGAATAAAATAGATAATTTAGGAATGACTTGAATGAACTACAAACAAATTTTATTAGTTACTATGTTTTTTAAAATCATAATATCACATGTTAAGAGGCTGTAGTAAGATGCTGCCACCCTGTGTTAGCCTTTGATTACTTTGAAATGTAAGTGTGATGTATTTCCCCTTTAAGAGATCATTCACATGTTTCATAGCTGAGAAGAGAGGAGCAAAAATAGAGTCAGCAATCTCGGACCAAAGGTGGTCTCAAGATCACACAGCTACAGTTTGCTGTCGTAGTGTGTAAGTGTAGATTTTCAGACTGGCTTTATGGTTTTGCAGGTACAGCTTTTCAAAATACCATAGGTTATATAATTAGTTACAATCAAAATACTTGTACTTTCAAAATACTAGCATGAATGAACAGTATAGCCTATGTGCTCCTCCTTTAAGCTTCTTGTTCCATTGTCCTCAACCACATGACTATCTGTAAAAAATACCAGTTTTTTTATGTCCCAGTACTAAGTTATTAAACATTTGTTCATTCAATTTGTGCTGTTGTATCAATTATGCCAACACACCTTCTGAATTGTATTTTGTATTAGATTGTATTGCTTACTTCCACCAAACTCAATATATTTTGTAATCTTATATTTGTTCCACCAGTGTTATCTTGTATCAGAATGCCGGAAACACATTCTTGTCCCACATACTAGGCCAGTAGAGCTTCTAAACTACTTCAAAACCAAACCAAACCAAACCATTAGATTACCATCACTAAACAATTTCATGATTCTATAAAGTGGTTCACATTGCATTGGTAGAGTAGATACAAGTTTCCATTATTCTTTAGCAATCGCCGGACCTTATATTATACCTGCTAGAACACCAGGGTTATCGAGAAATTTGGTAACTATGCATACATTTGCATACAGTAACTGACTAAGTAGGCTTTATCATTGACCGTCCATACTATAGAATGACATGAATGGAAAGTAACCTATAGAAGTAAACTCAAAATATTTCTATTACTTACAGGTGAACTGTACATTCAATACTTTTTTCTTATTAATATATTTTTTATATCTTTAATGTTTTACCGTATGACAGCTTAGTGAGTGCTTTTAGCCTTGTTTTAATTTGCCATTTAATATAGTAATAACGTTGATGCTACCTAAGTTAACCACTAGATGTCATAGCAGCCTATGTATTGTCCTGAACCTGCTTTGAAACCCAGACTCTGTCTAAGCAGATGAATACATTGAACCCTTAGGTTAAAGTGTCATACCAGTCAGACACTGACTAAGATAAATTTCATATGCTGTTAGAACAAACTGTTCTTTATTACATGACAAGCAGACACTGAATTCCTGTTTATCGTCACACATATAGACCTGTTAAAATGTGTGTCATATGGAATGTTCAAAATTCCGCAATGGAGGTGTGTGGAGCAAAAGTGAGTTAACTTTACAAAAAAGTAGGATTTGTGGTGAGAGATAGAATAATTCTGAACCTACAATGAAAAAACTCAATTTCTGTCAGGACTAAGAATTTTGCCTCCAGCCAAAAGTCTAACTGTTACTAAAGTGTACATTAAATAAACATACAATGTGAGGTACATTCACTAATGTTTTCCTAATGAGGCTCTGACATCACCTACATGTAGAGTGTGGCTGTCATTTGTCAAAACCATCTTCATTCGCAATATTCTGTGACTTATGCTAATTATATCGGCGAAACGACGATTTCATGGAATCACATCCCATGTTTATGACCCCCATGGGACCCTGGACACACTTACTTTGGCAGAGAGCAATGAAATTTGGTACAGTGATTCTCCACAATGTACCCAACATAAAATATTATTATGACCCCACCCTACAACAAACAGGAAGTCGGCCATTTTGGATTGGAATTGGGAAGTCAGGTATATTTGACAGCCTCTAACTTGCACATACTTTGCCCGATTAGGGTCAGACCTGAAATACCTAATTACCCCCCGGCCCTTAACACATCTGACTAATATGATGCCAGTTACCTATAGTGCCCCCTATAGACTGAAAGAAGAATGTAGTTTTAGGGAATAATAAAAAAAATAATAAAAAAAAACATCCAGACAAATCAAAAAAGTCAATAGACCCTTCCCATGTTTGTCATGGTTTGGGGGAGAGGCCTCTTAATTGCTCGTTAACAATATAAAAACCCATAGAAATCACACAATGTCTAATTAAGGTGCCCGTCGTTGCCAGTTGTGGCAGACATATGGGGCTGTTTCGCCAATATATATATACCTTGCTGTCAGGGACAACAGCACAGGCCTAGTTTCGCCATTGAAAATGTATTATGGTCTTGCCTCCAGTTGCCTCCATTTAGAAATGTAGAACTAAAAACTATCAACTTTTAGTTGATAGTTTTTAGTTTATATGTTGACTTATTATTCTAAGTTATTTCTATATCTTTATTTTTTATTGAATTGTCTTTCATTTCATTTTCTTATCTTATTGTTTATCTATAACACTGAGCGCAAAAGTGGACCCTGTATGTCATAATCTTGAAGTGCACGAAAATAACTAAAATAAAATATTAGTATTATCACTGTTACTTTACTCAAGTAGAAATACTCACCAAAGAAATGTCAAATAAAAGAAGTGAAAGTGAAGTATAATTCATATTTGTTAATACTAATATTAGTACTTTGCTACTGAGGTAAAAAAATAAAAGTGCAGCCTGCCTAAAGCCCATAGTAGTTCTAAATAAGCTGAAGATTGTATTGAGTTAAAAGTGTATTTTTCTTCAACATCTTTTTACAGTTGTAGTTTTACGTGTACCAATCATCATCAATCTTCAAAATGTCAAATTATGTAACAACTAACCAAACTAAATCTATTTCATCTAACTTTCTGTAATCATTTCTGAGGAAAACAAATAAGAAAACGACTGAAACTCTCCATATATTTGACGGTTATCTCTGTATTTGTCCCTCAGGGCTTCCATGAAAACAAAGAACAAGAGCATGTTTAGTCCATTCCCAGAACAGTTCATCTTCCTCTTAACAAGATCACACTTGAATGGGATATGGACAGAGGAGGTAGAGTAGCCAATAATTCTACTCAAGTAAGAGTACCGTTATTTCCAAATAATGTTACTCAAGTAAAAGTCAAAAGTATTCATTCACATAATTACTGGAGTAAGAATAGAAAAGTACTGGTGAAAAAACTACTCAAGTCCTGAGTAACTGTTTCAGCATAATGTCAGATTATTTGTTTAATTTTGTGGTAATCTGCAAAAAAAAGTTTATAGACAGTTTTTATATTTTCAAAAGATAAAATAGAAACATAAATAATATTTTCAAAAATGAAGGCACAAAAAACAGAATTTCACATCATCACATTTTTCACATAAAGCTGTTCTTACATGACACACAGAGGTGGTAAAAGTACTCTTACTCTTTCTAGATTTACATGAGTACAGTTACTTCAAAATATTATTACTCAAGTAAAAATCAAAAGTATTGTGCAGTAAAGATACTCTATGAAGTACAATGTATTTAAAAAGTTACTCAAGTAAATTTGACTGAGTAAATGTAACTGAGTAAATGTATCAGAGTAAATGTAACTGAGTAAATGTGAGTACTACCCACCTCTGGATATGGAATACTGTGTACACACCATAACACATTGATTTAGCCATATATACATTAGTCAAATACATGCATGATTTTTGAGCATAATAAAAACTTTTGTGAAGAAGAAAAAAATAATGGCATTTATGGTCACGAGGAGTGTAAACATAGACAGAAGCTTTATGACACATTTGATAGCGATAGACTTTGTACAGTCTAGTCTTTCAGTTTTTATTTTTGACACAATCCATTATCAGTGTCAGTAGTCCTGTCAGCACACACACACACACACACATACACACACACACGCACACACACACACGCACACGCACGCACACACACACACGCACACACCCATGCACATACATACATACACACACACATATGCACATACATACATACACACATACACACACACATATGCACATACATACATACATACACAGACACATACACACACATATGCACATGCATACATACACACACACACACACACACACATATGCACATACATACATACACACACACACATATGAACATACATACACACAGACACACACACACATATAAACATACATACATACATACACAGACACATACACACACATATGCACATGCATACATACACACACACACACACACATATGCACATACATACATACACACACACATATGCACATACATACATACACACACATACACACACATATGCACATACATACATACATACACAGACACATACACACACATATGCACATGCATACATACACACACACACATATGCACATACATACATACACACACACACATATGCACATACATACACACAGACACACACACACATATGCACATACATACACACGCACACACACATATGCACATACATACACACGCACACACACACATATGCACATACATACATACACACACACGCACACACACACACATACACACACACATACACACACATACACACACATACACACACATACACACACACATACACACACATACACATACATACACACACACATACACACACACATACATACACATACACACACACATACACACACACACACATACACACACATACACACACACTTACACACACCTGTACACACACATTCACACACATACACACACACACATATACACACACACACACATACACACACA
>JAVQKC010067130.1:0-11173 GCA_036025475.1 Philypnodon macrostomus
ATTTTGAATTGAATTTGGGAGGTCAGGTATATTTGACAGCCTCTAACGTGCACATACTTTGCCCGATTAGGCTCAAACCTTAAATACCTAATTACCCCCCGGCCCTGAACACATCTGACTAATATGATGGCAGTTACCTCTATAGCGCCCCCTATAGACTGAAAGAATAATGTAGTTTTAGGGAATTTTACAAAATTTGACAAAATTCATTCTTCACAAACATCCAGACAAATCAAAAAAGTCAAATAGACCCTTCCCAATGTTTGTCATGGTTTGGGGGCGAGGCCTCTTAATTGCTTGTTAACAATATTAAAACCCTAAAGGCGTATAGGGCCGTTTCGCTGATATATACCTTGCTGTCGGGGACGACAGCACAGGCCTAGTTTTATTACTATAATATATGAATATACAAAAATTATAATAATTATATATATTATGTAGCGCTTTTGTAGACTCTTTATAATGTCATATATTATTCATTCACTCCTCAGTCACACTCAGAAGTGTGGCTGCCATTCTGCACCTATATGGTCCCTCCTGACCACCACATTCACACTGATTTACACATTCATACGTGGGCAAGTTGGGTTAATTGTCTTGCCCAGGGACACAACAACAGCATGTGCTCAGCAGGATTCGAATCAACGAGCCTTCGGTTGCTTGGCGAACCTTTACCCACTGCAGCACTGCTGTAAATGTCAAATCAACAGTACAGTACTTTACTAAATCATGTTGATTTGTTTGACATAGTATTATGCCAGTGTCCTTCATGATGCAGCCTTCTCCATTTGAGGCTTGGGGCCCTGAACAAGGAGTACACAGACTTGTGACCTTGTAGCTGGAGTTTGGTCTTTTAGTCATGTCCGTAAATTATGACAAATTTGCATAGTGCTCTGAAAATACAACTTGTGATAAATGTAACTACCCTGATGCCCCTTTCAAAGGATTTCAAGTTAATTTCAAGATGATTAATGTGAAGTGTTTATTAGCTGAATATGTTATACAATGCTCAGCTGGCCAAACAAGCAGATGTTCTTAGATGTCTCGGGGTTAATGCTGGACTTGAGCCACCACCTCTAACCTCTCAACAGCACAAACCAATAACATGTGATTCTGCATCACTTGATTGTCATGAGACATTGATGTATTTCTATTTACATTGCCTTATAAATTATTTACTACATTTAAATTGCATTCAACTGCCACAGCTAAGGACCGTTTTCACCAAACCCCCATTTTCCTATTTGACATTTTGTATTTGCCTATGTGACGATGCTTAACAAATAGAGAAATCTGGTACAAGCAGCTTCCTACTGGTACAGTTTGCACAATAACTAGTGCAAAGAACATTACTACATAGATTTATTGTGAGGCTATTTGGTACGAAAAGAAATGTGAAATTACTTATTATCTGATCTTCAAGTCTTAATTAATCATTTCTTACTTTTTCCCTACATATGTTTTGTTAGTACCGGCCAACGGGCTACATCACCACACCGCAGCAATATCCTGGACCTGCGGGAACCCCAGGCTTCTACCCAGGCACCAGTCCGGCTGAATATAACAGTTATGGTAAGGGACTCTACTCAGTCCTTATGCCTGTATGGAGTTATTCCATGTTAGATGTAGTTTTTCTACTCACATGTTGCTTTACCCATATGCTGCCCCCCCCTCTAGAGGTGACTGAGTGTTATTACATTAAGCTCACTTGTCTTGGCCCTGAAAGTAAACCTGCTGAACCCTGCGGCAGGCATCTGAGCTATGTAGTGTCTTTGTTTGAACTGCAGCACACCACTAACGGGACACAGGCCTCAATTACATTGCTATGTTTGTAAAACCTATATTGTTGCAATACAGTAGTGTGTCATATTTGGTCATATTCTGAGTAAAAACAATGGGTATAAATATAGACTATTAAATAATAGGGTACACAAAAGTTACATTTTTAATTTGGAGGAAATACCTTATTTAGCTTTGTGGTATTATGGAGTTGCCTTGTGTCTAAAGAATAATTTTGATTTGCACTTCTTGTTTACATTTTTATAATATCTGTAAGATAAACACTTCGGGTTTAAGTTTGTTGACCTTGTAGGGAAATGCATTCTCTGCATAAAGTTCATCCATCATCTCATTGCCACGTATTAGGTCCAGTGGGCAGCTGGAGAGCATTTGAAGATATGAACCAGTTCCTTGGCTTTAAGGCTTAAACACTGTGTACAACAGTTTATTTTTAAGAATATAATGTACTTAATGTTTAGTTTTCTTCAAATGTAAGAATTCTTGAGACTCGTCTATGGTGTAGAAACAAGCCTCTTGTACCTCCCTCCTGCTCTTTACATGATTCAGTCTTCTCTGTCCACTTATCATTTTTTCTTAGAGGTCAGGTAAAACACACCCCCATGCACCAAGTCCTGGTTCACTTTCAGAGGAGGGTGACAGGATATTTTTTAGGAGGCGCCCTCCATGTTGACCCTACACAAACAGCCCACCCTCTTTGTAGTAAGTAACAGTTTCTCAGATCACTGGTTCCACAAGGGACAGAGAGGAAACCGGAGACACCAGAGTGACACAAAACAGTTCAACATTCTGCAGTGGGACAATTGGGGAGGGGAAAGTAAAGGTCCTACAGAGACACGAGATTAAAGGATAAGATGTACTCATTATATTCAGAGCAAATCTAAAACGGTTCAGAAAATGCACTGTTGCACATACTGGAGGCATCTTTTCAGCAGTAAAGTGAGCATTTATGCCATATGTAGATATTATATAGACTTGACCTTGATCAACATAATATTAAGGTGCTATTTGTAAATTATAGCACACTGGTAAAATACAGTTTGAGACATACCAAAAGCTTGAAAATCATGCGTAAAACTGGAGCTGTTCTACACAGTTCCACTTTAATCATCATAAAATTACTTGTCAAGATGCAGATATACAAATTGTCTTGTAGGTCTGCTGCAGGGGGAACATACCGAGAGGTAAAAAAAGTGAAAGGGAGGAATCAGGAAGGTCAGTGGGAGGAGCTCTGTTCAGACACGCTGGACTCGGACGCAGAGGGAGGAGGGCAGAACATTAAAGAAGTCATTCTATGAAGTCCACCTGTAGAGCGGACAGGAAGAGGTCCGGAGAGGGGGTGCTAGCATACCCCCTTCTCTTTCCCAGTCTCCTCCAGTTTTAGTTTTCAATAAAGCGTCCAGCATGGGGAACCGCGGGTCTCAAGAGCAGGAGGACTCTGAGGATGGTAGGTTGAACTTTCTTTGCAGGACTAACCCATTGCCTTTACACTTGGTGACTCATATCTTTGGACTTTTATTTACACTATTGGGACACGTCCAAAATGTCTCCTTCTGGCCCATGTAGTTTTGAGCATGTCCTCTTCGTCCTGCGCTCTTCTCTTTTTGCCTTCCCTCCCTTTCCCTCTGGCGCACGGCACGGTGTGGGTTTTTGACTATATTTAGGCCGTGCTGCTCCTGGTCAACAATGCAGACTCAGTAATGTGAGTTAGAGTGAAATGCATGCAGTGGGGGAGAGAGGAAAGAAGAGTTGCAGCGTCAACCAGTCTAAGGGGAAAAAAGGAGGCCTCTCAAAAAAAAAAAGAAAAATCAGGATTTCTGCTTGAACTTTGAAGCAGACGTTTTCAAAAATGGGCTGTTGACTACAAGTGTCTAAGGCCAGGTAATCAACCAAGTCCATGTTGTGTTGTTGGTCTTGTCTGTTGTCAAGAAGTAGAAGTCCTAAAAACATCTACGTCTTTTGGCTTTGGAAATATTGCCTGAAACAAAACTGCTATTCTACTGTGTGCTGTCTTGGAAAAATGGTTATGTACATGGTAATAGACTGCTGTGTCACTGCAAGGCCTACCTGTTGTGTTTTTTCTGGCTACATGAAGCAAGAAAAAGGGTAAAAATGACTAAAAATAGTGGTAATCTACTTGGAAAAAGTAAATATTGTCAATATAAGCGACTCTTTTATTACTTGAGCTGTCAATGACGGCGGCAGTGGCACACACTGGCGTTGTCCCTGGGTAAGACACTTAACCCACATTGCCTATGAGTGAAAGTGGTTGCGTGTGATTGGTTTTTGGTGGTGGTCGGAGGGGCCGTATGCGCAAACTGGCAGCCACGCTTCCGTCAGTGTGCCCCAAAGCAGAAGTGGCTACACAAATAGCTTACCACCATCAGGTGTGACTGGGGAGAGAATGAATAATACAAAAAAATATATATGTAAGCTTTGAGAAAGCCTTGGGCATTGTAAAGCGCAATATAAATCCAATCCATTATTATTATTAATGAGGGCAATGTGCTCGGGCGTGGTTTGCGTGCTCTACTGGTAACACCTTTTAAAAATGATACTATTGTTCTTATTAGAAACTACTTTAAATCAATGTAACTTTTAGAGGTATATGATCAGTTTTATGTCTTTGTGGTTTCACCTAAAGTGGTTTAGGTGATTTTAGTAGCTACATAAAAGGCCATGAAGGAAGAAGTTTGAAAAGTTAATACTGAAGATTGACTGCCTTGATTATAAAAAGTATGCTGTGTATGGCTCTCAAAAATATACAGTATAAAAATGTTTTTTCGATAGCTATAGCAAAACGACACTATAACTCTGTCAAGTCTACCTAGTATCTTTTGTGTGCATTTTATGTTGTATTTATGGCAAGTCATTTAAGCTCTTGTTGGATCCTGGACTGTGTTTTGGAATTTGTAACTTAAAGTATGTTGAGCCTCTTGTATCTGTTCTTTATTTATGTGTGAGTGACTCTCTTTGAACCTGAGTTCCCCAGCAACTGAGGTCCCAGGAACCCACTGTAATAATTTCAAAATATAGACAAAATATAGAAACACTTGATACTGTAATAATAGAGAGCAGTACATTATGCATTGCAGAGTTTTAAATTATTTGTGATAGTTTTAAATATTGGCATAATGAAAAGTAGTAAAAATCTTAAATTGAGACCTTGATTAGAGAAACTCCTATAGGCTTATTTCTTGCTATTCTCAGTAAATCGCCTGCGCAGACAACACCAGGATTGTTCAGGTTTCAAATCCTAGTATTGTGGAATTTGCATGTTCTCTCTGTGTCTGGATGGGTTTTCTCCGCACAATAGGCTAATGTTACAAATAGGCCCTAACTAAGATTATGACCCAAGATCTGAAAAGGGTCCCTGGACAGTGCTCCTCAAAGGTTGCCTCAGTGGCTTTGAAGGATGGGTCAAATGCAAAGAACTAAACTAATGTTTCTGGATAATGTTGGAGACATCTACTGTATAGTATTAGTAACTGTACACAAGTTATTACTTTTTATGTTTTTTGGTATATTTAAGATTTGTTGACTCTCTCGTCTCTGTCCCATCCACAGCGGGGGCCTACTACCCAGCCCAGCAGTTCCCCGCCTCAGTGCAGCCCGCGCCTGTCCTCATCAACCCTGGCCCCCAGCAGCAGCAACCACCTCCACAACCTCCTCCACACATCCCCACCAAACGAGAACGCAAACAGGTAATGACAAATGAGATGATACTCCACAACCTTTTGTATGTTCTTCAAAATTACTCAAAGCAGTAATAAGTGCTGCTTACTTATCTCATTCTAGAGACACCATTGCTCTGAGCAAATTTGAAGTCTAGACCTTTACAACCACTTTTGTGTCTAAAATTTTGAAGTGAATTTTATGTATGGAAGTAAAATCAAAGTATACATTTCATTTCAACTATTGGTTTAACACTTTGTAGGGTCTTATTGGACAATAAATGGATGGTTAGAAATTAAAGGACTGATAGCCTTGAAGTATAAACCATACATAATTTACAATAAGATTTATTATGAATGAATAAGCAAATGATAAGTGCCGTATCCTTGAATGAATATTTACAATGGAAAACGGTTTTATCAGTTTTATTTAGTCTTTATCTTATGTTTAGACACACATTTTTCATGAGAAAGTTCCAGCCTGACACAGCTCTTGGTGACATAACCACACCACTGGTAATTTAAAGCTGCCTGTCTCCCCGTGTATATGAACTCAATTTTGGTTTTGACATATGTACAGTACAAGTATAGTGATAGTTATCTGTTCATCACAAAGACCCCTAAGACACTGTAAATAGTGGGGGCTCTTATGAATTCCTACACATTTGGGAATAACTGGTTTTGAACATATTTACTGTTGGGGACAAGCTAATGTCCCTAGAAATATCCTATTACTTTTAACTATGTAATCTTGTTTTCCAAAATACAGCCTCTGTCTTTATAAAATCCAAATCCAAGCACATTTCTGGCAGCTTAAAAAATAAACCAAACTTTGGGGCTGATCCCTATTTAGCATTAAGGTTTTACTGCTGTCTTTAATCGCTGTAGAGCTGTAAATCCACCGTGAAAACTATTCAGACAATGATGCATTTAACTGAAGTGAACATGCTTGCCCTGTCTGTAAGCTAGGGTTTGAGGTGTTTTGTAAAGTTTTAGGAAAATTGATTTTAAGAGCCCACATTTAGTTACTTTTGCAGTGAATACAATAATGTTTGCTCTGTTGCAACCTTCAGGACGATGATTCAAAAGTGTAAACAATGATTCGTCCCCAGTGTTAACAGCAAATCAACATCTATGTGCTCAGAGATGTTTTGCTCATTGCTGAAATAGATAGCGGAGAACTTGGCCTCAGCTTGCACTTAGGGTCCACTGCCACATATTCCCTGTATATGGCTAGTGTTTCCTTTGCTCTCTGAACCGTTGCGTTGCCTGTGTTTTTTAACCTGTTGATATCACAGCCCAATGGCATGCATGATGAATGGTCTTGGTATTTGAACTGATCTTATTAGTTTTGCCATTGGGCTATATATTTGTACTGTAATGGGGAGCCAACCTTCCAAGTGTGGGTTGATTTTACACATTCAAAAGGTTATTGTATACATTTTTGACAGCTTAACACATAAGTGAGATGTATAGAGGGTTGCGAAGGAAAAATTGGGAATGGGGAGTGGATCATTCAAACGTAGATTTTTTTTTAGACACATCACTTTTACAGTCACAAAAAGGGTACACTGTCGAGCCCTGGTTTTAGCCTTTTCTTGGTCTGAGTCTGTCCTTATTCACACAGAACCTGGCTGTTATCAGTCATGTTGGTCGTCTGGGGAGGACTTTGACCTATTCCCGTGGGTCCTGACCCCAACACCTACCTCTGTGTCTAGTCTTCTCTGTCACACACAACCAACCACGCAAGTTCAATAAATGAACATGGCTGAAGTTTGAAATCCCATTGTATGTGTGTGTGTGTGTGTGAGGATTCATCTGAATAAGCATAGGTTTAAATAAATTAATGTATCATTTTTACATGTATTCATTTGATACTTAAAAGGGTTTGTTTATTTAACATGTGTATGTACATTTTGTATGTGTAGCCCACTTTGTGATGTGCAAGATTAGCTCAGTCAAAACTTAGAAGTGTAGCACATAATTTTTTTGTAATAAATTACAGGACGATGTACTCGTATACATTTTTTATTTGTGGCTACATCACAAAAGACTTCATCAGAGCGTTCTGGTTCTAGTCAGACTTCCTTATATAATTTAAATCAACCAATCATCTTTCAGTCCAGTCTACTTCATATCAAAGGGACAACTACAAATCCTAACAAACTTTAACTCTACTTTTTAAAGTCCCTAGAATCTCAGAGAGGAAGAGGAACCATGGTTTGCTTGTTTGTAATGTTTTGCAATTGCATAGTCCATGTTGAAGTTCTGAAAGCTGTTTTGTGTTCTGAAATCCTTTGTTGTCTTTTTGTTTGACCCACATATGCTAGGCAAGGACACACAAGCATATAAATTACATGTGGTGATTTACAGAACTGAAAAGGATGTGCTACACTTCTAAGTTTTGAATGCCCTATATTTTTGGGGTTTGGCACTCAACTAAAGAATTAAAGACGCACAACTTCGCCCTCTGATTAGATGTGCAAAATTAGCTCTTTTTAGTCCTCTGTGGTTGCCTCAGTAAACACGTAGACACAGTTTATTGTGGAGGGTACGGGTCGGATTCAGAGCAAAATCTGGTCGGCTAACGTTAGCTTGATTAAGTGTTTACCTGGAGCCAACTGCTACACCCTACTGTGAAGATCGGGGACGTTTTGCTCTGCCAGCTTGTATTTTGTGGACGGCTTTGTAAAACATGCCATGGACATACTTGCTCATTGCTGTGTCTCAGGAGTTGGTTTTATTTCTGCGTCAGAGCTGGAGAGTTTTGGAACTCAGATCGGTTGTGATTACATGTTAAACATTTAAAATACAGATTATGAGTAGGCCTAAGTGTATTTCGTTACAGTATACATATGTGTTGCAGGGAACCAACAATACTGTTATGGCATCACGCCTTTGTGCAGCTCTCCTAAAAGAACTGTTTGAATTCTAGAAGCCTTCTGTCAGCATCAGTTCACTGCAAATCCGTAAATCAGACGCTTTGTGTTTAACTGCAGTAATTACAGAGACAAGTTTGATTTTAAATAAAGCCTAATAAAAGACGCGCATTTATTTAGCTTGATTGTCGAGGTGATTTCAGACTGTGCCTCGGATGGTTTACTTAAAAATGATTTTAATGTCTCTCAGTTTTAATGAGAGCAATATTCTGGCTTGTTTACTCTTATTTATTTTTTGCTCTATTTAGTTCTAGTGCTTTAGTGATAGTTATAAACTCGGTTGGTGTCCATGATCTAATGCCAGGCATTCTTGGTTTTTGCTCATGTGTGCAAGCATTTCCTCTTCTGCTCTTCACCAAACTACATGAAAAATCTTAGAGGAGGGGGTTGAAGGACATGTCAGCAGTGCACACAGCTTAGCTCCACGTGGCCATAGGTCCCCTCCCACTGCAGCTCCGGAAGGGCTAACTCCACTAGTCTTCCTCTGCCTCTACTGCTGCTCCTATCCGCTCAAAAGGGGGCGAGGCTGGGGCAAAAAAAATAAAAAGACTTTTGAGGAGTGACTTAGGTTCTGAGTGTGCAATGTGACAACTCTAACATGGAGAAAAATGGGTGTTTCCTCCTTGTGTAAGTAGATTTAATAACTTTTATAACGCTTCTCTTACTATTCCCATGGACGACCCTCCTTCACTAGACAGCCCCTTTAACTGTCAGAGGGCGGGCGGGGGGTGTGCATTCCAATACCATAGCTTTACAAGGCCAGCAGCTTTATGCACTTTTCCCCCTCTCGTCTGTTCAGCAGTCGTGAGAGGTTAGCTAGTACGCTGTCAAGTCAAGCCCAAATCGGCTATGTCCTGTTATCCGGCCGGTGCATGACACTTTGACTTTTTAGTCCTGATTGTGTGTTTGTCAAGCTGAAGTTGTTGAAGACTAAAAGCGGCCATGTTCAGGTGCTGTCGCTGGGGTTTGCAGTGTTCAAAGTCCAAGCATTAGGCCTGAAATGCCGGGGTGAGAGAGGAGTTTTTGACAGCTTCTAGCAGGTAAGGGTCAGTCACCATAAATACATGTTCTCTTTATAAAGTAGACGGAGAAAGAAGAGGCCGTATTGTTGTGCTTGGAAAGTTTAGTTGAGTTTTCTGGAGCGGAGATTTCTAGTTCATACCAGTTGGATGACAGCGCTGACTACTTGAGTAAGCATTTGGAGTGTGAGTGTAAGAGAAAAGCAGAATAGAAAACACGTGTTTGCTGAAAGAGGATAGACTCTCCTTATGACTACAAGGGATCAGATTTTCCTTCTTCTGTACAGCAGCAGCAAAATAATTGAGTGTTTTGAGTAATGGCATATTGTGTGTGACTAGAGCATGACATTAACCCTAGCCAATCAGCTAAATGCTTTAAATTTGGGCTGGTAATGCATACACTCGTGCTTGCCACTTGAGGCAGATGGGATTTTTAAATTCATCTAGCGGTTATAGTCTGAATTTCTTTTCCTAGGTTTATAAATACCCCCTATTCTATTAGAAATGCCCCCTATTCTATGAGAAATGCCCCCTATTCTATTAGAAATGCCCCCTATTCTATTTTTATATAGACATACAGTCACAATTGAAACTTCTAAAAAATATTATTTATTTTGAAAAACACTTGCCTTTGTTTGTTTATTTATTTAAAATAACAATCGGAAGTGTCTACATGACATCACAAAACTTGAGTGAAAAGGAGCAGAGAGAAGAATATATCAGTGACCAACAATCAAAAAAGTTCATATCAACCCTTTTGTGTGTGTGATTTACAGTAATCTAAGCCCATTTATAGCAGACATTTTGTGACAATTTGAGCCTAATGTTTACTTGATTCACGCCTGCTCACAACAGCCAGTGACTAAGAGGCTAAAGCGCATTCATTTGAACAGCAGAGGAATTTGCAGTGGTGGTTTAGAGTTTGAATCTGGTGTGCTTCATTGTTCAGAATGTGAGAAATGTCGCTTCTACTCAATACAAGGCAGCTCGAGCCTATAGTGACCATCATCACCTTTTTCAAATACCACTCATTTTTGTGCCTCGTAATTAAAGAAATACTTTGCTCATTTTGTATATTTCTTTGTAGTATTGCTTAATACTCTTTTGTTCTTTTCAACAGATCAGAATAAGAGACCCAAACCAAGGAGGCCGGGACATTACGGAGGAGATAATGTCAGGTGGCCGGAGTGGCTCCACCCCAACCCCACCACAAGTAAGACAGCATTTTCTGACAACTTTTTTAGAGAAATCTCAGTTATCATTAGGGCTGCACTAAATGAGTTAGTATGTTAAGTAACAGGATATCTTTATTTGGGAATACTTTTTGACATGGTAATATCCCGATAAAGATACTGTAACAAAGATGTATTAACAATATTACTTCAGAGTTGGGGAGTAATGAGATACAAATCTCACAATATGGACCTCATGATACAATATTAATTGTGATATTGTGGCTATGCTTATGATAACAAGACTTTTATCAGTTATTATATCGGCGAAACGGCGATATTGTGGAATCATGTTGGTCCGCAGATCCTAGCTGTGAACGCGATAACTCAAAAACGAATTGCCGGATCAGTTTCAACATTTGCACACAGGTACATACCATAAAGACGCTAGTTAGTGTACATAGGCACATTACAGAGGTCAAATAAAGAATGCCTCTATAGCGCCCCCATGTTTATGACCCCTATGGGACCCTGGACACACTTACTTTGGCAGAGAGCAATGAAACTTGGTA
>JAVQKC010067162.1:0-13168 GCA_036025475.1 Philypnodon macrostomus
GGGACTACAGATGAAAATTAGCCGTGTGGCTAATTCTGGTACATTTACATGTTGGACTAATGTACACATGTTTATTAATGTGCACTGTCCCATTTGAAAAAATAAACATAAACATAAACATGTTGTTGAGCTATATAGTCTTTTCCAAGTTCCACTTTGACTCGACAGCAAACATTAAACACCTCTTTAAGAGAGGAATAATCCATTTGTGCCGGGTTTTAGGGGTTTCATCTGGGATATAAACAAAGCCTTGACACCCTCAAAGTCGAACACACATCTTTTCCAGTCAGATCTGTGTTGTTTAATGGGGGTAGCAACCATGCTTCTCTGGATGTGTTTGTTGACAGAGCAGGAGCAGGCAGGAGCACTTCGCCCCTATTTGTTGTATCACTTTTAGGCTTGCTTATAATTTGTTTTCAGCTCTTGGAAAAGACTATATAGCTCAACAACATAATGAATCACTCAAACATGCATAAAATGAAACAAAACACAACTTTGGATACACATTTGACATGGATTCAATTTGTCATAATATAGGACCTTTAAGAATGCTCATATCACAATAAAAATACTGCATCTAGATGGTGATCCAGATCCACAAAATCCTGTGCAGTAAACAGTAAACCAAGACTAGTGTACAGTGCCTTCATCCCAGCAGGACAGCCACACCCAGGCTATGATCTCATCTCATGCTTCAGCCTTCTGCATGTCTGGTCGGACTATCCCCAAGAGGACGCAGCCAGGACTGTGGCAAAAGGCAGGCAACCTAATTAGCACAATCAATTCCTCTGTGCCCCATCCACCATATCCTCGGCTATCAGCATTACCAGTACACAGTGGCATGGCCTCCACTCATGTGACAAGGATCGGACTCTGCAAATCTGAAATCAATCGAAACCATGCTCCACTGACAGACGCTAAACAAATAGACAAAGGCAACACGAGTAACCTTACGCTCGAGTTGTTCAGATAGGGTCCTCTGCCAAAAAGGGGGATTAATTTTTCACTAGCATGTTCCGAAGCCTCCTTGATTGTAAGCATGGAACCTCAAAGGGCACAACATCAATATTTTATCCACCTGCCTTCAGTTCAGCGCAAGTGCAAGCTAGAAACTGAAAACAAAATCATGTAACAAATAACACTAAGCCCTTTTTACAAGATGGCAGCCTCTTTCATACGATGGGGATGTCTTTAGATAGAATCACAATTCAGAGCTCCAAGATATTTAGTGTGTCTTTGTTAATTCAGTAGGAGTAGGAGAATGTATACACACATTAGCCACTTTTTTCTTATTAGGCACACAGAAACTGCATTTAGGCACAGACATGGTGAGGACTACTTGCTGAAGTTCAAACGGAGCATCAGAAAGGGAAAGAAAGGATGTGTAAGTAACTGAATTTCAATTTCAGTTATGGCTCCTCACAATTGCAAAAATTAATTGAGAGAAAAAATATTACGTGCCATACAGCTAAAGTTTATGGCTATAATATAAAATTCAATTAAATTCCATTTATCTACAGTTAAATTAACAGATTAAAATTAAATAAATAAATAAATAAATATTCACCAAGTCAATAATCATGATTTCAATGAAGAATATTTTTTTCCCTGTAATCAAGTAGCCCTAAGCTGCACTAACTGATTTTGTGAAACTGGCAAGGAAAACAATTTGTGTAATTGGTCAGACAGGTTCAAGATGATGAATGACAAGAGTATCTTAAAGAGCCCTTGACACGACCAAGAGCAGCATCTTTGAACACACAACCACCACCAGACAACACTAGGCACACGCTCTACCCAGTAATATGCCCAGTGAAAATGTAACTTAGGATTGCGGAACTACAATAAACATTGCATTTACCCAGCGAAATATGTAAAATGTTGGCTTAGAAAACACATGTGTGCAATCTAGCCTACAGGGCTTTTAAAGATCTCCATACCAAGCTGGCAAAACACACATTAAAAAAAGCACTAACTCACCTTTGTGTCCCATCATGACAGCAAGATGCAACGGAGTGTTTCCTGCAGGAGAAATACACAGTTCATAAATTTGCCTTTGATACGTGAAGTAAAAATCTGCCAAACTGTTCTGATCTTGGTGCGGGGTTTGGAGTTTATTTTGCAATGAATGTAGCCAGGACACAATTCTGATAAGACAACACTGCATATTAAAAGAAGAATTCTAGCCACCATGTCCCTCCAAAAACAATATGGGTTGTTTAAACACAAAACAAGCACATTAGCAGTAAACACTTGGATTTGATAAAAGGATTGTGTTGGGAGATTATGTGAAATGTGCTTCACAAGCTTTTGGAGAATCCTTCCAGAGCAAGATAAGTTCAAGCGTCTACTCCAAAGGGGGGAAAGTATCCAGAAAAAAGCATGTGTTAAAATAAAAGGCAGGTGCGTCTGGATTTAGAGATGAAAAGCTTCTTGTAAAAAAGTAAATGACTTACTCTTTCTGAAAGAGTGAACAAGCACAGTGTGTTGGACCCATATCAGACTGTGTGGAGAAGCACTAATGCATAGGATCCTTAACCAAAGGCTCCTGGACTCTGAACTGCACAAAACTAACTAAGGTTGAAACATCAATTAAAAAGTCAAGATAAAACCACAATGCCTTGATGCCCCGGATGACCTATTGTCACAGCACATTGTCTATTTTTGACTTGAAGACAGGCGAGTCCATAATCCTGTCTCAGCACGTGAACACAAGCCTCTTGTTTTGAGAAAGTGGGTGGTTTCTTTAGAGACTGAGGGATATCAAGAAGACTTTGCTCCTGCACCTATTTAGCATTTATGTGACTTGTAAAACGTAGACTATAGTAAGTTAAATGAATACGAGCTGATTATTATTATTTTATACAAAATAACGAGACTCGTCTGTGCGCAGGAAGGGCAGTGTCAGTGTAGAATTTCTATTGACAAGATACATGTAAATAAATGACTTTTTCTTTTACACAGCAGTGGGTAAACTCACCGTGGACATCTTTCTGGGCAATATTTTGTGTCCGAATAAGAGAAGACAGTCTTCGTACATCTCCCTTAAACACACATTCGTGTACGGGATAGTCCTGTCCGGCTCGGATGATGGGGTTTTTGTTGTTGTCATCTATGACATCTCCCGCTGACAGTGTAGTGTTGGCATTATTCTGTGACTGTTGGTTGTGCTGCTGCTGTGTGGAGGACGACCTGGTCAACTTGTGGTTGAAGATTTTACTCGCTCTGCTCTTGTTGTTCGCCTTGGAGGCGGTGAACGTCCCGGTGGAAGCCTCCTCGTCCGGCTCCAGTAGATCCTCGTCCTTGTTGGGCCTCTGGTCCTTGCGCAGGGAGCGGATCTTCTCTCCGGTCATCTTCTAAAACACCGTGGCGGTCACCGGAGCAGAGGGTGCCGCCGTGGACGAGTACCCTCTGTGCGAACCGAGGCAATCCGCCCGCTGGAAGTCTTCACGAAGACACGGTAAAATGCACCACATGAACACTCCAACTCCAAAAGTCTGTGAATGTTTAAACGAGCAGGTTAGAGCTGCATTGGTCTGGAAACACAAACTGTTTACTCCCACAAACTCGCAGCACAAACATAAGCGGCTCCAGCGAGACTCGTACCAAGAGTACCGAGGCAGATTGTGATGGCTTCCGTCGTCAACTATCGCGAGAGTCTGAGCCAGGTTACTATCGGTCACGTCAATCATCTGAAATAACCGCACATTTTAACGTTCAAACCCCTAAATGTTCTTACTGTCTTACTTCACTGGCAGCCTGTTATATATCAGGTTATCAAAATAATGACAACGGGCGAACAATGCCCTCGGAAGAATTTTCCAAACTCCTCTGGATCAACTAATGCTAAAAGAGAGCTCCAAGAGCGCAGACCACTGCCAAGGCAGCTCATGTTCACGATACACTCTTAAAACAAACGGTTCTAAATAGAACCTTCTGTGGGACTGGACACCCCGCCAAAAAAAAAACTGTGACTTTTCTTATTTATCTTTGTTTCTATCAATGGCCTCAATTCAAAATCATTCATTCATCTCGATACAAAGTTATCAAAATCATAACAACATTAAATCCAACTGTGTCATGCCAGACCTTCCCTGAGAATTTCATACAAATGCGTTCAGTAGGCTACTTTGTGTGTCCAATACAGATGCATTATTGGATCCAGACAGTGATGCGGATCACTCCCAAAATCTAATACTTGTGTCATTCCTGACCTTATCTTAAAATTGTATTCAACTCCAGCGTTCAGTGCTTTTTGCTTGAAGTTGCTAACAGACCAAGAAACAGACTAACGTTGCCTATAGCAGGGGTGTCCAAACTATGGCCCGGGGGCCAAATGCGGCCCGCAGAGCGATTTATTGTGGCCCTCAGGCTTACGTCTCAATTAGCCCAAATTGTCCTTTTACTGCACATGACTCAACATAATCAAACTAAAAGAAATATATGTGTTCCACTTTTCTGTGTGGTTATAACATAGAGGGACTCTAAGTGACATTTATGTCCAGAAAACAGATACAACTGAAAGGGACTATAGTTGAAGTGAAATCAGAGAGTGGCCCTCCTCGTTATTTATTTTAAATAATATGTCCCTCAGTGAAAAAAGTTTGGACACCCCTGGCGGTGTGGCCCCTAATGTGGAGTGAATATGGATGGTGTTGATTACATAGTCGAATAATTAACAATGATAGCTTTACACCATCAAACTATAAGTGAATAAACTAGTAAATGACTGAACAACAGAGTGGGACTTGTCTAATAAACCTTTGTGTTGAAATGATAGACGTTTGAAAAGAGCACGCCCTCCCCCTATGGGATAAACGCGATACTACACATGTTTCAATTGGCTTTTCATGGTCAACTGACAAAAGAGCCTTTAAATTCGATAATATTATAGACAAGATAAAGCGAACATTTTACATTTAAATGGTGACATAAGCCCATCTCCTAATAATCTGAAAGTACAATGTTGGCTGAAGTACATGCGTCTGTAATGATACTGTACATCCAATAACACGCCATAAGCCGACTGTAGGCAACAGGCATTTCCTGAAGTGTTGCATCAGTGAGCCAGGGACCACGCTTTACGTTGGAACGCAAACAACGTGCCAGGTCACGTGGTCTGGACGCCCCCACGGACTAGCCAATCATAGACGTCCTGCTGGTGTTGACGCGCTCTGATTGGCTGAGCGCTTCCCAGCGCAGCTCACGGCTCCGTTAAATGGCCCTCCCTTGCCTTGCGTAAACTACTGGCCTCTTAGTTCATGCGCTCACGGTGAGGAGAAACACTGCTTTGATATGGAGCCAAAGCCCAAACAAGAGGAACAGGGCGACCTGTTCGCCGGTTTTAAAACGGTCTTTAAGTCCTTCGCTACAGATGCCATTCACGTCGGTCAGGAGCCGGAGCAATGGAAATCAATGGCTGTTGTGCCGCCAATTTCTCTTTCTACCACGTTCAAACAGAACGGACCAGGAAACCACGCTGTAAGTGACATGTCCTGGTTATTTATGTCCTTAGAGGAAGGGGGTAGACCTATCTTGTGCCATGTTCATAAAAACAAACTAGCGCCAAATAAATAATAAATAACAAATAACTTAAATACAATTGCTTACCATATTAGTTAGGCTATCTGATATGGTACATACATATAATGTAAAAATATGCTATATAAACAGTTTACTAATGATTGTGTGTTTTAATATTTATTATCTCTACAATTCTTAAGTACTGTTCTCACAGCTTGTATCTGAGTCACCCTGGTAATAATTACAGGGTCTTATGGAGTTACTATTTAGCTTTTCCAGTGAATGTTTACAGATGGCCTTGTTCAGAGTTGCTCAAACCCTTCAGGCCTTGTAAGGACTGCTCAAATACTACAAGTGATATTACGCATGCTTTGTTCTGCCAGTTCTTTAAGTCTCCCCTAACCAATATTCCTCTTGTATAGACTTTGTTCCATACGCTTTAAGCAGTATACTTTACTTGCTTGGTTGCTTGGTTTTACGTTATTTATGTTTATGTATATTTGCTTATTTATTTTGTCCTATTCATTTTATTTATTTGTGTAGGGGTTCGAGTACAGCCGGAGTGGAAATCCAACAAGAAATTGTCTTGAGAAGGCTGTGGCAGCTCTTGATGGAGCTAAACATTGTAAGCTGTAAACAATAACCTTTTTATGTGGATTATCTTATCTTTGATACAATTCAACTCTTTATTAGTGTGATAAAACAATAACAAAATACAGGACAGGGTGCCAGACAAAACCAGTTTGATCAAATGAGAGCGCTGACTTTTATGCTCAGTAGTTGTCGAAGTTTAGAGGAACAAAGTTAAAATGGCGGCCGTGCTTGACCTTGGGATGCTGAAAAAAAATACTTTTTACTGTCTTTTCAAACTATCAGTAAGTATGTTCACAATACATTACTGTGAATATTTGATTTGCAGGTATTGCTCTGGCATCCGGACTCGCAGCCACAGTCACTATCACTCATATGCTTAAGGCAGGTGATGGAGTTGTTTGCATGGATGACGTCTATGGAGGTATGGCATTCTTTTAGACTTTCTACCTGTATATCAATTCCTGCCTCAGTGAGTGCTCTGTTTTTCTCTATAGTTAATGTTTCTTTTTTTAGGCACAAACCGCTACTTCCAAAAGGTTGCCTCTCAGTTTGGTTTAGAAATCAGTTTTGCTGATTGTACAAAGCCAGAGCTGCTTAAAGCTGCTCTTAAGAACAACACAAAAGTAAGTAAGAGTGGTTGTGCTTTTGTAATTTATTTGTATTCTATTTCAGCCACATCATGTATACACAAGAACATTGGGTGTGCCTTTTATCTGCGCTATTAAATATCCCCACACTAAAACAAATATGAAATTTTTTAGATGGTATGGATTGAGACTCCAACCAACCCCACAATGAAAGTTGTGGACATCAGAGTGTGTTCGGAGTTAGTTCATGAGCATAATAAAGACATCATCGTTGTAGTGGATAACACCTTCATGTCCGCCTATTTTCAGGTGAGGGTTGTACATCTGTGCACACTTGTTTGGGGGTGTGGTTAAATTCCTAATTTCTTATTCATGGGGCAAGTACTGACTAACTCTTTATTTTGTAACTTTAGCGGCCGTTAGCGCTAGAGGCGGATATTTGTATGTATTCAGCAACCAAATACATGAATGGTAAGGCATGCTTTTTATTTTAAATGTTGCATTAGATTCTACTGTTTATTTTGGTCATTTATTCATAGGCCACAGTGATGTAGTTATGGGCCTTATCTCAGTGAACCGTGAGGACCTCAATGATCGACTCAGGTTTCTTCAAAACGGTAAGTAAAACTAGGCCTGTGCTGTCGTCCCCGACAGCAACGGGTATATCGGCGAAACGGCCCCATACGTCTGCCCCATACGTCTGCTACAACTGTCACCAACGGGACCTTAATAAGACATTGTGTGATTTCTAAGGGTTTTAATATTTTTAATGAGCAATTAAGAGGCCCCACCCAAACCATGACAAACATGGGAAGGGTCTATTTGACTTTTTTGATTTGTCTGGATGTTTGTGAAGACTGTTTTGTTTATTTTTAAAAAAATTCCCTAAGACTTCATTCTTCTTTCAGTCTATAGGGGGCGCTATAGATGTAACTGCCATCATATTGGTCAGATGTGTTCAGGGCCGGGGGGTAATTAGGTGTTTTAGGTTTGAGCCTAATCGGGCAGTATGTGCAAGTTAGAGGCTGTCAAATATACCTGACCTCCCAATTTCAATTCAAAATGGCTGACTTTCTGTTTGTTGTAGGGTGGAGTCATAATAATATTTTATGTTGGGTACACTGGAGAATCACTGTACCAAGTTTCATTGCAGACGCGCACCGACGTGATTCCATAATATCGTCGTTTTGACGATATAATTAATACAGTAATCTTACAGACCAGTGTTTGCTGTGATATGTGCTAAAACATCCTTTTAATAAAAGAGTTTCAAAATCCACATTTCAAAAATCGTTACTCTGTGTAAATAGTTAATGCTTGCATTAATTTATACAAACCCTCTATGATTCAGCATTGGGTGGTGTACCATCTCCCTTCGACTGCTACCTGTGTAACCGTGGACTGAAGACGCTGCACATTCGAATGGAGAGACACTTCAAAAACGCAATGGCGGCTGCAAAGTTTCTGGAGGCAGATTCTAGGGTGGAGCGTGTTATCTTTCCAGGTGCCAACTTCAATCTGATTTTATAGAATTACATTAAGAGTGTTAAATATACTTTTTAGGCACAACTGAAGTGGTAACTTTAATAAAGAAACAGATATTGTGCACATGTGGTAGAATAGTTAAGCTTGATTTGACAAACTTTGTACAAATTCCTGATGATTTAATTTGACTTATGGCTGATTGCATCACAATACTGCATTTTGTCCTCTTTTAATAGGCCTCCCTTCTCATCCTCAATATGAAATAATGAAGAAACAATGCACTGGATGCCCAGGAATGATCACCTTCTACATTAAAGGGAAACTAGAGCATGCCAAGGACTTCCTCAGTAACCTCAAAGTAACTGATTTTAAATGAGAATATTACAGTTTTTGTATAGTTACAATATTAAAACATATGAACTATATATTTTTTGTGCTTTTCAGATGTTCGCTGTAGCTGAGAGTCTTGGGGGTTATGAAAGTTTAGCTGAACATCCGTAAGTATCTAGTCAAAAGCACATTTAACTTCAAAGTCACTGCCCACTTTATTAGATACCACTTGTTTATGAAAAAAGCGTATTATCCAATTGCATGCCAGCAACTTGAATGCTGATCATTGCATCAGAATGGAGAAAAAAAGGAATTTCAGATAAAGTGGTATGAACTGGTCTTAGGACTTTAGAAACTACTGATCTACTGGGATTTTCACACAGCATCTATATGGTTTACTCAAAATCAGAACCTATCCATTAAGCCATCCATTTACCTTTTTTGTGTTTCTAGAACAGTGACCAGTAAATGTAAAAAATAAAGTTGTGCTCAAAACCTTTACCACACGGGGGCAGCAAAGCCTAGGATTTAATCACATCTCCCACACTGCTCCTTATTTCCTTTCTGTCCAGTGCCTAAAGCAACAGAATGATTGTGGTTTTTGTTTTGTAGGGCAATTATGACCCATGCCTCAGTGCCTGAAAAGGAAAGGAGTGCCCTGGGAATCAGCGACACACTGATCCGTCTCTCTGTGGGACTGGAAGATGAAGCAGACATCATTGAAGATCTGTCTCAGGCACTGGCTGCTGCTGTAAGTATTAGTTTCAGAACAATATACAGTACAAAGATGTGATTCACAGTTTGACACGTTTTAAGCTGTGAAAATTGTGACTATTTTTACCTATTACAATAATCCAGTCCAAGTCTAACAAAATGTTAAATGTAGCTTCTGGGGCTTGTTAATAATTAATCACAGAATAAATGCACTCTCTGGCTCCGTTTGCTTTAACTACATTTGAGTAAGTGTTATTGTTCTGGTAATCTTAAGTACACTTAAGCACAAAGCAGAACTGTCAGAATCAAGACGAATAAGCAGTGAAATGTGTAACAGTAATACTGACAGTGCTGTGTGAATGATGACTGCTGTCATTTACTGTACGTGTATGTCATAACAAAACACGTAATACATTACAAATAATCATACATAGATAAAGATAAAATCATTAGCTTAAATATTCTCTAGTCTAAAAGTTTTTGATACAGATGGCTCACAGAAGTATTGGCTCCTTCCATTTCCAAGAATCCTGTTGTTCACTTTGTAAGATTCTCACCTTGGAACGTTTCCCTGAAACTGCCTCCAGAATTTGGCCAGTCTCACTCAGACATCTGTTTTATTGTAGAACACCTTCATTGTTGGATTAGTCTGAAGTCTGGATGTTTGTTACTTTGAGGTGGTATGGCCTCAGAGTAATGGATCTATTTTATCTTCTTTTATAAAAAAATAAATAAACTCATTGAATAGAAGCACATTGAACAACTTCTACTAATGTCTGTTGAAGACACAGGGATAATTTTCATCAATTAGGAATTTTTACAAAGCTGCCTTTTTTTAGTTTCTGTTGCTTATGAAGCCATATCCTGCTCACTGGTCTGTGCCTCCTCTCCCCCTTATCGTGCATGCACTCTGAATCTGAAACACTTTGTTGCAAGCTGTAGCAAATGGAGATTAAATGAAGACTGATATCCCTAATGACTCTCAGCAATCCCCGGAAAGGACCCCTTGATGGGACAAGAGCTAAAACGGTTGGGACAGCAGGTCGTACCGGGGCAGGCCTTTACATTTCTGGTCAAGTGTCTTTTTCTTTAGGTTACTTTATAAAACAAACCTGCCAAGATACATCATTGGAACCAGTTAAGATTTTCTCTGCAAAATGTATCTATCAAAAAGCAAAGTAGAAAGTGGGGTTTGTAGAAAAAAAATATTTTTCCCCATCAAGATTGTTGTATAGTATTGATTATTCTTTTTTTTTTTTTTTTTTATTTAAATAGTATCCAGAGAAGAATTTAAATGTCTTCAGGGCGCCCCAGGACTAGAGCCGAGGCCAAGACTAATCCAGATTCAAGAACTTCAGATGAGTTTGTAAGCCGTATAGTCATCTATCAGGGAACAAGAGACCACAAATAAAATATATCTTGTATGTTAACAATGGCATTTTTACATAGCTTTTTAAATGCATATTCTAGTAGAACATTGGAAATCCTATTTATCTCATTATTGCTTTTTTATGTCTGTGTGTCATGTTATAATTTTCGATCTACTTGAAGGAAGGCCTTTTATTAAGACAATTAAAAGAGGTAAATTGATCAAATCTGGAATGACATATACTATGCAGCAATTACTGATCATCATTTGCTACTTAGTACATACAGTGTAATGTTACTCAATGGACATGCATTCCAAATGGAAGTGATATTGCTGGTTTTGTATTGTTATAATACAAAACTAAAGTTCTTCACAAGGATATGCTCATAGATACTCCATATATGAAGAACCTCTGACAACCAGTAAAGCTACCTAGTCTTCAAAGCTCAACACTGACTACACTATCTATACACATACTCATACACAAACAACCAAATGAGTGCCATTTTCACACTGAAACACTGGTTGTATCTGCTACTTCTGAGCATATATTGTTTTCTGAAATGTAGATTATGCTAATCTATGGTTTACAATGACAAATGTATCTATAAAAAACCTCAAACTCACAACTGTATTCTCATGTATTCTCATGTATTATCAACTGTTTAAACAATAAAGGCTTATGTTATTTGCCGGAAAGTTGTTACACATTGCATTTCCTTTAAACATCTGTGGTGTTGTCTTCTTTCAGGGCATAATCTATGCAGTATTTTTTTTTTTCCCCTTTTTTTCAGATTCATGATTCTAGTTCTACTTCACTGGAGATATACATTTACTAGCCACTTTATTAGGTATAGGGTCCACCTAATGACGTTGCCAGTGTGAGTGTATAGCTTACAATGACAACTTTCCTTGTGTGTCTTCCTTAACAAACATGAGGTATTAGTTCAGCCTGGGTAAGTGGGGCAAGTCAATACGCCATTCAGTTTAGACTGTATAGATGAGAGCTGCACACTGGGGGTTTAAGCTGATGGATCAAATGAGGTATGTTTCAACGTTAATGACTAAACTACCATTAACATATCCACAAGGACTAGGCTAAAGTTTTCTGTGGAAAAAAAGGACCTGACTGCACTATTTCTGGTTCACTGCTACTTCAATTTGCCCTTACCTAGAAGTCTGTTAAGAGTTTACACTTGACTGGACAGCCAAAACATGTAATGACAAATTAGAGCAGTGGTTCTCAAACTGTGGTAAAGGGGCCACTAGCGGTACACATGGTGGTCTTGATTTTATAGAGCCAATTCTATGTTTAACAGTTTAATTCTGATTTTGTCCTTGTATAGCTCTTGTTTTGTCCTTATATGGGTATGCAGTTTACTAAATTGATTTCAGTTTTTTCTATTGGTTTGAACTGGGGTTAGTATTGGTTTAGGGCCATTTTTATATGACAAAACTATAATTTGAAAGCCAAACCTTTTTGAGGTACTTGGTTTGAGAAGTTTGAGAAGCATTGGAATAGAGAAAGACCTTTTCAAGAAGTCTTAACATATTGAACACAAACTGACTGCACTCATAGCTTGACAAGAAGCTCAGAAATATGGATTTGAGAAAGGCATGAGCAGCGTTGTGATTTGCTTAATATTCCAATCACAATTCAGCCAGGCTTGACGTATCAAATGGGATCTAGGCTAAGCTTTTAAGAGAAACAGAATGACCAGTTTTTTTCAGTGTCCTTCAAAGCATTCTTTAGCAAAAACATGTGTCATTTTGGACGTAACACAGACACGTCGCAGAAGAAACCTGGCTTTGGGAGTTTATCTCTGACGTGACTACAAGTGTAAGCGCGGATATGACTGGTACCTATTTTCACAAAAAATCTTTAATATATACAAAGTGGCTTTTCTTATCCGGAAATGTGCTGATTCAAAAGGCTTTTGTCTCCATGTTGTCTATACACAGTGGAACAAAGCATTTTTCTTGGAGGAGCTTTTGTCTTTTTAATTAGGATCCAAAAAATGGTTGCACCAGCATGTTTTTGAAATTCTTTCCACAAATCAGCAGCATCATACACAAACTATATGGTATATTGGACTGCATTCATAAGATAACATAGAGTGTGCTGTTAGGTAAAAAACTTAAAATATGCAATCTATGTAGTTTATTTCCATCTGCAAAGTGTGCATTCAGAAGAAACAAATCCAGGCATAAGTCCATTTGTTTTTGAGGCTTTTGTGTATGCTGCTCTTATCTTTCTGCCTCTTCATGGCATACACAAACTTTACAATGTTGAGATTAGGTTTGCCTAAGTAAACCATCCATCTTCTTCAGCTTATCCGAGGCCGGGTCGCGGGGCAGCAGTCTAAGCAGGGACGCCCAGACTTCCCTCTCCCCAGACACTTCCTCCAGCTCTTCCGGAGGCATTCCCAGGCCAGCCGAGAGTCATGGTCCCTCCAGCGTGTCCTGGGTCTTCCCCGGGGCCTCCTTCCGGTGGGACCTGTCTGAAACACCTCCCGAGGGAGGTGTCCAGGGGGCATCCGAAACAGATGCCCGAGCCACCTCAGCT
>JAVQKC010067172.1:0-11617 GCA_036025475.1 Philypnodon macrostomus
TGGCCCTGGCCCTAACCCTAACCATGGCTCTAACCCTAACCATGGCACTGGCCCTAACCCTAACCATGGCCCTGGCCGTAACCCTAACCATGGCCCTTGCCCTAACCCTAACCATGGCCCTTGCCCTAACCCTAACCATGGCCCTGGCCCTAACCTTACCCAGTTGATATTCTGTTCTGGCCCTAACCTGATAATGATAATAATAATGATATTATTATTATTATTATTATTATTATTATTATTATTATTATTATTATTAATAATAATAATAATAATAATAATAATAATAGTTTTTTCTTTTACTTTTGTGTTGTGTGTACAGATCCTTGTGTTTCCAGTTCTTGTTGCCAGTCATTCAGATCACTCTGATCTGTCTGTGTATCGGAGGTGATCCTCAGGGCATCCAGGTCGCTGTAGTGAACAATGAGACTTCTATGTCTTCGTATAGCCACTCTCTGCTTTCCTTCTTAGACAACTCCAGTGTGCACCAGGTAAGACCACCTTTAATGTTAGTAAAGTGTATTTATTCTACATGTATTTTCCTGGTGTCACAAAACCTAGTTCATCAGAATATCCACAGTTCATTTTTATGTCTTTCTCTTTATATCTGTGAAAATAAAAGATCAAAGTTGCTCTTCTGGGTAAATGTATTTGCTATTTTCTTAAGGAGATAAAAGGTCAAATAAGTACAATTTGTAAAAACTAGTCGTTGCATTGAATTTGAACTTCCACACGTTTATATGTTTCACTTTCTACAGGTACACCTATCCCATTCAGATGCATTTGAAGGTATCTATAATGGAGAATACTGGGGAATCATCGCCTTTAACAATAATTTCACCAGCTATCTGACAAAAAGGTAAGTGCACTTTGAGGACACTAGAGTTTGCACAGTTGTTTTCTTTATCTACACCCCGGTCCTATTGCAGTCTATTATAACAATCTAATAATAACAGTAGGCTGTCACTGTACTTGCACATCAAAGTATCACTACAGTTTCTATTAGACAGTATCGACGCACTGAATGCAATCCAACAGTGTGAAGTACTTAGAAATACCACGTTTTAACACAAAACTATAAATGAGACCACAAAACTGAATTTCCTCACAGTAGTTTGAGCAAGAAATAACTTTGATAAGCGAGTGACATCACAGGTTATCTGCATAATGTGTAGGGTATATTACACTATAAAAAGCACCCTCTATCTACCACATACTGTGTATACATCATAGTAAGGTTTTGTAAATGTAACGTAATAGTTATGCATTACTCAGACACTCAAAAGACTCCACAAATTACAATGCATCATGGGACATGGGAATGTAGGGTAATGTATTAGGTGTTTTCACAGTGTCAGACTCTTGGGTAGACAGGCTGGTCGTTCCTGTCCTGAATCTATCTAGACAACAGTTGGATTTGTTTCAACCAATTAAATGTTGAGATAGTCATGTGCTACTCAACAAACTGGAGCAGTCTGGTTTAGCTTCTGCAAAATTCATCGCAATGGAATCTAAATCACAATTTTAATGATTGCAATTGAATGAATGCAGTTTCTGCACAAAACAAGATTTATGTAAAATGACTGCTTACCTTGTAGTTTAAACTTGTTCAGAAAGGCATGTGATTCTTGTGGAAGTTTAACAGTTAATATTTGAGTCTTGTTAATGCTTCCAGGCAGGTTTAAAATGTGCTGTGAACTGAATTTTGCCATATTCCTCTCTGCAGTTAGATGTATTTTAAAAATGCAGCCCTAGTCTGGTTTGTCAAATGTCATTTAATTACCCAAAATAAGCTTAGAATATTTAAAAAATATTATTATCTTCTTCTACACTCCACATTGTACATTTTACCAGTTATTGCATGTTCATGGCTTGCTTTTTTTATCAGCTACATTATATTATTTATTTATTTTACAGGGCGATTCAGCGTTCTGTGTCTAGAGACGTGGTTGATGGAGGATCGGTGCACGTCTGGTTAGACTACACAAGTAATTATAAATTTTCTTTCTTATGCATGTTAAAAGAAATTCATCAAAGTTTTGGGTAATTATATTGTTTTACATTTTTCAGATCGTCAAATTGCTCTCATGTTGCAGAAGAAACTACATGATGCTTTTCAGGTAAGTTCTAATAACAAAGCCAATTGTCATTCTGCAATTCTAATTGAGCAAAATATATCAACAAATAACAAAAATGTTTTATGTGTCTTCTGTCTGCAGACTTTTACTGAAAACAAATTGGGCAGTATGTCTTATCAAGTTGCTCTGCCAATAAAGGTACATTATGATTGAAAAATCTGCCACATCACTACAATATGCCGATATTATAAATTTCCTGCCAATTCTGTAAAAACTACTGATTGTTTTGTCTAGTTTGAAGAGCCTATCTACGGCAGCCAAAACACAGACTTCACCACTTATGTGACTCCAGGCGCTGTCCTTAGGTAAGTGAAAGGCAGACATTTTTGTAATTTTATTTAGTAAATTATTAGCACTGAAAAAACAGGATCTGTAGGAACAATCTATGTATTTGATTAACATGCAACTCTTCTTCTCTACAGCATCACTTTCTATCTGGCTATTGGTCTGACTGCACTGTCCTTTGTGCTGGAGAGAAAGGAAGGCCTGTTGGACAGATGCTGGGTGGCAGGTTAGTGACAGATTCTGTTCCCTTTTCATTTTGTACAATTTTTGGTTCATTTATATTTAGACATATTAAGAATTTGACAGTTAGTCAGTAGTTTATATATGATTAAGAATCCAAACGTTTGTAGAACATTAAGTGTACTGCCAAATGATACCAGCAGGGGTCGCTACCAGGCAGCGCATAATCACAAGATGGTTTTCTATCTTTCAAACGCTGGGTTGCTAAAAAAATGTGATATTTACTCTTTCAGACACACGCTTCAACTATTTTACAGTAAATCAAACTAAACTAAATGTTTTTCTGTTCATGAATCAGGTGTGAGTTCCTTGGAGACGATGTTGGCTCACCTTTTCTCACAGCTGTTCGTTATCAGCATCCAGATCTTTTTGCTGCTCATCTTTGTACTGCATGTCTTCAAGGTTTGAGACTCCAAACAAATACATGTTTACCCTTACATATATAGACATAATGTGCATAAACATGTTGTTCAAATTGGTTTTTATTATGGCTTTTTTTTAACTGTTACATACAAAAACCTATATAATTATACTGTATGTAGGCCTGCCGAGTAGAAAATACTGTGTGTCTGCAATGTGTAGTTTTTTGTTCATTGTAATGTTTTGGAGTCCTATGTATTTAAGCTGTTAGCATACAGTAGTTTCGTCTCCGACAGATGACATGTAGAACAATCCAAAACTTTCCATTCTATTCCAACCATTATTTATTTTTGATTCAAGGTCAGCGGGGTCAGAAATGTGAAAATAGTGTTCTCAATTGATTTTGGAATCAATAGAGAGCGAATTCTCACACAGCGGCCATAATAGGGTTTGTAGAAATAATAGTGTTTCAGATTGTGTCTCTAAATCGGCCTGTGCTGGCAGGTTCACACTTTTTCAGTCTGTGTGTGTGTATGTGAGTACATGTGTTAATTCAGGTGCTGAAGTCCAAAGCGACCACCACTCCATAAATTACTTCCTGCATTGGTTGTATGCTCGGATCACTGTGGGATTGCCACGACAACAGCTACTGATTGCTGTGGCAACCGTCCAGTCATGTGGCCTCTCAGTGCAGGTCTATTTTTGCACGTTGTCAGGGGAGACGGGTAGTGTCTAAGGACAGGGCCGTGTATACACTTCTAAAGTCATGTCTCCTTTAAGTTGAAATGAGAAATCAACTTAATCTGAAAAAAGTTATTTTGTTGAACCGAATCATTTTCAGCCATGCTTAGAGTCTAGTACTCTCCACTTAGCCCCAGTCTCTTGAAATAGTATCTCTTTCCTCTTATGTTTTTGGCCCAGGATCAATCTAGATCTCCAGATGTATCTGTCATGAGCTCATTTTTCTGTTTGACTTCCACAACCGTGTAAAACATTGCAATATAGCCTGGTTTATGAGAAAAGCTGCTACATTTCTAAAACAATGGCAATTATCTGTCTGTTTTTGTTTTTCTGCAGATGCCCAACGAAGGCTCCTTGTTTCTTATCATCATACTGATGGTGCTGCAGGGCGTGACTGGTATTTCTTTTGGTCTCGTAATCTCATCTGCTATCGATGACGAGCAGAGCGCTAACCAAGCGGCACTGGGCATCTTCTACCCCAACCTCATGATCAGTGGTAGGCATCAGTGTGTGCATGCATGTACATGTTACCACAGCAGGAAATAGGCTCTCTCAGTATTCCTTCTGCTGAGAAATGATGGAGTGCAATGGCATCCTTCACCCCCTGCAGCTTTAGATAATAGATATAAATAGATTTGTATAACATTATCACTGTTTAATGTGGAAAGCTAGAGAGAAAGTGGTTTGAACCTTAACCAGATTATTGACAGATCATTTCTCACGTGATGCTGTTTTCTGTTGTGCAGGTGTTATTTGGCCAATAGAGTGTATTCCTTATCCTCTCCGCTACCTCAGTATGGCCCTACCGCAAACCTTTGCTGCGGAGTCCCTTCGTTGTATCATGTACAGAGGTAACTAATACTAACGCAATACACTACTCAAAAGTACTTCAGAGGGCTCAACAAACTATTAACCCACATTCTAGTCACACACTGTCCAGTCCCTCTGTCTGTGCCCTAAATGATTCATCAGTCAGCAGGCCTGTGTAATGCATCCATCTGGAGGAGAAGGTATAGTTGTTTCTCTGGCCGCTAGTGCTCCCTCCATATCTGTTTTGACCCCGTCTTTGTTGGACAATGCCATGTGACAACAGCTTGCACTAACTCTATGTTATATGATACAGGCCAGCACAGAAAGTGAGGGGAGATGTTCCTCTTACCTGAACCTCAAAGGGGTGCTGAAACATTAGACAAAGAAAAACATTTGCCTCAATGGATTAGTGCTTAAATTGTGGAGTGGAGTCTGCATGTCCTCCCCATGTAACCTTTCACTCCTGGAGCACTCACCTTTATCCAAAGACTAACATGTATAATTTAACTGATGGATCTAAATTGTCCCAAGTGAACCACCATGCTTTTTTTTCAGGATGGGGTCTGAGCCAGATGTTGGTATGGCGTGGCTTTGCAGTCACTCTCGGCTGGAACACCTTCTTTCTCGTCCTGGCTACAGTCATTCTGAAGCTAAGGACAGCTTAGGGATAGCCTCATCATGGTGAATACTACTCATTCTGGGGGGACAGGTGAGGCTCACATGCCAACAGTTCAGTTAGTTGGGCCTTTGGATTGTGGATATACTGCTGCAGAGAGAAGAAAGTTTATTGTAAGCTATATGTACTGGCTGAAAGATCAGTCCCCTCGCTTCAAACCACATGCCTGTTGTCCTCTGCCAGCTGCCTGTCTGTTTGAGTGCACATAAATGTTGTAAGTAATGCACACCTGAATGAAGATACACATGCACAATATAGACATGTATTTAATATTGAATATCAAAGTAATGTATATTTCGTAGAGTGTGTAACTAATTTTGGAGCATCTTAACATTCATTTAAAAACGGGCAATACACAAAACTCAGGTTGATATTCTCATATTGTTCTCAATGCAAACAATAATAAAGTAGCCCACATGGTCAGAATAATCAAGAAGGAACTCATTGCTGTACACTTTTGAATGACTTAACTCTGTTCCACAAGCTGCACGCTTTTACATCTGACTGTTGTCTGTGCATGACAGGAAGTGGCAACTGTGTCATGTTGCTATGAACTCTCTGACATTTTTAGTTCAGGTTAGTTCAGTTTTTTTTTGTGCCTGCATTTTCTGTGGATATCAATAGATTTGACATTTGTGATGAAAATATATGCCTTTTTAAAAAAAAACATTACACTCCACTTTGCTGGATATAGTGGAGCCGTTTTTGTTGTTATTTACACAACTTTGCACAAGGTTCACAAAAGTGAAAACCTCTGGATTAATTTTGAGAAAAGGGAAAAATAATAATTTAAATGTAGAAAATATAGTTCTAATGGTCGTATCTGTTTAATGTGTAACGTTTATTTGTATTTTAAGACTGTGTTTAATTATGTGTTTGCTAAAGGTTGTAGCTATACTGATTCATACTGGCTTTATGCATCTCTTAAACCTCTTAACCATTTCTGCTTTTCCTTTGTGTCTAGACAGTACATGTATACTAATCCTACTAAGTGTGGTGCCAACACTATTAAGAAAGAGAGAAATGTAAGAAAGAGACACCATTGCTGCTGAACATATGCACTGTAATTCAAGTGCTTTTAGATATTTTAATGCTATTTGACTATTGCAGACTATTATAACTGACTTTAAACCAGCATAATTAACATTTGATGGAAATACATTTGTAGTTATGCATTCATATGCTGTATGCTGTGAATTTAAATTTGTCAATCAAAGGAGAAAACCTAAACGTAAGGACTCTTTGCGGATAATTTAGCTAAAAACTGTGATTTGGGTAGGCCTAATAATATTCTATCATAAAATTATTATTTTTCATGTTAATCCATGCATCTTTGTAATTGATATTCTAAGATTATTCTGCATACTGAAAATCATATTTTATTTACGAATGCCTTAAAGAACGTATAGATTATATGTTTATACTAAATGTTAAATGTAAAAAGTATATCCTCCAATAGCAAGCTTGTATTTTGGTGTGATGTTTACTAATTTTAATCATGGCCTTATTAGAGATTATATGAAATTGTTTACACAGAATTTCCTTTGTAGTTATAGTCCATATAACATCAATATCACCCAAAAAATATATAAATAAAAAGTAACATCTTTAGCTGTAAACTCCAGTCATCTACCTCCTGTGATTCTCCCCAAAGGGCATGTAAACAGCTGTCACTTTTATGTTGTGACACGTTCTTGGATTCTAATACAATAAAGTTTGTTGACAAATGTACCCTGTGTCTATTGCTCAGCCTTTTGTAGGAATGCCAAAGTTCAAGTATATACTGTAATTCCTGTGGTTACCAAACAGCCAGAAGGCTCTTTAAGACAGTTTTGTTTAATGACTTCCTTGCATCACTGTGTTTCCTGTTGCCATGGCAATGACCAGGCAGCTGCCATGGCTGGAATTTAGATCTTCAGATCTCCACTTGACTTTTTGACAGTGTATAAACTACATTGAAGGTGCTACTCAAAATTTCTCTTCTTTCTATATTTTCCATACGGTCATACTTTATTGATACAGATTCTCTTGTCCAATTATATACTTACGTTTTTATATAACCACACACGATCATTGTCATGGCATTTATGTAAGCAATTTTGATAGCATGTGCCAGTATATAAATTAACCACTTTGTTTACCAGCAGTTGGTTCAATGTGCAATGGGAGTCGGATTATATTATTATAGTTCACATTTGGAGGTTTAATCAATTGTGTAGTTTTATGATGATTTGACCCAACATGCTTTCAGTTCCCTTAAAGTGACCCAATCTTATAAAACAGATACTCCATGTAGACAAGAAAAGAACATACTATACAACATTACCACTTGGATATCTTATAGCTGTATTTTTCACACTTCTTTGCACAATCAACTTTTGGATATTACTTTATAATTGTCTACATAATATCCAAAACTGTACATTTACAGCAGGACCAGTGGAAAGTATGGTCCTTTCTGACTGGCTATTTAAACTGTTTAGTGAAATAAGAGTCTGTCTGTCTCTCCACAGCCAATTATGGTGGTACTGAACAACACTCTTCCTAATTATAGCCAATGGCTGTGTAATTACAGACAATGACACCTCGCAAGAGTCTCACAAGACAATGTAAATATGATAGAGTGTAATAACTCAAACATAGTAAAAACACAATCAAAGTGTTATATATAAAGATTATTGTTATTACGGGCACAGTAAAATCCTCTTTGATCACATCTAGTATCTAGTATTGTTTTCATTACAATCGATAGTAATTTTTGATCTTTCCTAAGAATTAACACCTGTTAAACTGAGCAAATCCATTAAACACTAATAAGGTTATAAGTCTGTAATGATTAGCCTACATAATTTAATCAGTTATTATTTCAGAAATTGTCTCAGTCACAAAAACAGAGAAAACCAGCCTAATGCTTGCTATACATTACTCCTGATGGAAAAATGATTTCTTACTGTTTGGGGATCATTTAAGACCTCTCTCTATTTATGTCTAAGGGAGTTGTTCTGGGACAGTGTAAGGGAGTTGCACTTGTTTTCAGTGGTTTTCAACAATGAATCTGGTCATGTGCAGGTCAACTCATTTTTTAAATAATAAGGACAAACAAGACCAAACAATAGCAAGATTTGATGTGTCAGTTTAAGAAAACACGCCCGTAAATGTAATTCATCTGGTCCAGTCGGCCCGTGTGCCTGGTTTGTGATATGTTAAACATTCTGTAAACATTATTCTGCGCATGGTTACTGTCACCATGGCAGCATGACAACATCGCTCAGCTTGGCCCCTCAAACACGGGACAGTAGTGTTATTTAATATTTGGCTACACATGAGCACAGCATGTTTCTATCACATAATCCTGTCACACTAGCACAGACTGCTGTCTTGACTCCTGCCCATTGGTGAGCATGGCCCAGCTGTTGCTATGTTTTGGCCTTATCATGCAACAACAACAACAACAAAGAAGGGAAAAAGCACTCTGAGAACACACTGCAATGTCATACATTTTGACCAGTGTCATCATCACATGGCTCCAGGGCCAATACTGTTGCTATGATCCAAGTCACTTGGCTTTATTTAGAAAAGTCAAAAATGCATCTGCTTGTGTGGTTGTGTCTGCAGTTCTCTGTCTTCACAGATAATTCATCTAAGAAATGGACACTGTGATTTCTCCATGCCCTTGTCATACAAAATGTATGGTAGTCAGCACAATGAAGAGCAGTGCATGTCCCAGAACATAGTTCCTAAATTACAAAATTACATTTCCAAACAAACTTTAGATAGCAGCACTGATGAAGTGCTATATAATTTAAACCAATGTCTCATGTGCAAGTTACTTTTTTCTCTTAAAGGTCGTCGCTGAATGAGCTGCACATACTTAACCAGGAAGAATCAACCACACCCATTTGCAATAAAGTCAATAAGCACACATTAAAAAGCACATGGGGTGTACCTTGTATCATAGTTGATCCAAGTGTGTACCTCACTGCTCAATTTTTCATCATTTCCTGACGCTTCACACTGAACTGCAGCCTATTGGCTCTTGGAAAGAGAGGCACTTGTCAAAACATCCATCAAGAGGGAACTGGCCAGAGCAGCATTTCAACCCGAGAATCAAAGGAAGGTGTGTCTGCAACTTCCAGCACTGGAAACGACCAGGAGTGGTGTTGGTGTTGTAACCATAGCAAAGTAAACAGAAGAGTTAAACACAGATTAAAATGAGTGCAGGATTATGTAAATTATATGTGTGTATGGTAGTGTGCAAATGGCCCTTAAGACAGCCTCGGAGTTATTGCAAAATGGTCTTGAGCTATGCACCTGGTGTCTACTGAGAGGGTTATTTGCAGATGCAAGGGTATATTAGACAGATGTTATATCTGAGTAGTATCAATAGATGACTGGTGTACACTGTCTGCTCTTTATACTCTTTTTATTAATCTGTTAATGCATGTGAAAAATGTGGTGCTTAGTTATCTTTACATGAATAAAAAACAAATCAGTATTTAAGTAATATTTTAAAAGGAAAGTATGTAAACCATGTCTCATCAGACGCAACAGCACACCCATATAATATGCAAAAGTCTTCATGCACATAAGATGATTAAAAGAAAGGAAGGAAGTCAAGTCATAATTAAAATGCATTTGCAATGTTTGTTCCATCGCATTATATCCAATACTAACTAGGCCTGTGCTGTCGTCCCTGACAGCAAGGTGTATATCTGCGAAACAGCCCCATACATCTGCCACAACGGGCACCAACGGCATCTTAATCAGACATTGTGTAATTTCTAAGGGTTTAAAATTGTTAACAAACAATTAAGAGGCCTCACACCCAAACCACGACAAACATAGGAAGGGTCTATTTGACTTTTTTGATTTGTCTGGATGTTTGTAAAATTCCCTAAAACTGCATTCTTCTTTTTGTCTATAGGGGGCACTATAGCGGTAACTGCCATCATATTGGTCAGATGTGTTCAGGGCCGGGGGGTCATTAGGTATTTCAGCAAAGTATGTGCACGTTAGAGGCTGTCAAATATACCTGACTACCTACAACAAACAGGAAGTCGGCCATTTTGGATTGAAAATGAGAGGTCAGTGTATAATGTTGTGTATTTTGTTTCTTTCACACATTTTTCAGTAACCCTATATGCTGAGGTGCTGACCTTCTAAAGGGTTGACATTTTGACTTGTCCTCTTATACATTAAGTGAAGTCGAAATGGCCAGAAGGGGGAGAGAGGGCCCTTAAAAGTTCATGCACAAGTTTTTCAGCATTGAGAAATCCACAACACCCAAAAAGAAGTTTTATATACGTTTGCTTTTAAAAAATGTTACTGTGCAAAATGCTAATCTTGCTGTGTATGTAATTAGCATGAAAAAGGCTTAATATGGCCCCTTTAAGAACAATAGATGTTAGCATAAGTAATGTGGAAAAACACCAGTGACTTAATAGCGACAATAACAATGGTTCAGAATGTGCTGTTTTAAGTGGTGTGTCAATAGAATGTGTACAGCAGACAGAGACAGGTCAGGGAGGTGGTCAGACTGGAGCTAGGGAGACTTTTAAAACTTTTATAAGGGTCAGCGGTCAGGGGTGAGTGGGCAGGGGGCACCCTGTGGGGACAGTGATGAGACCCCATTCACTTTATAGCTCGACATTGTTCAAATAGCTGCTTGATTTACCGGGTAACTTTATTTAACAAAAAGTCGAGACAAGATTTAACATGAGGTGAGAAACTGTTCAAATGGTTGTAATAGTGAAAGTGCTTACTTATATCACGGAGGTAAAGTATACATTAGTCATTTATTTATTTATATTTAAAGTTATTTTTGGACTTTTTTGGCTTTAAAAAGTTGGTCTAGCGTGTTAGGAACTGTTGTACTAATCTGTACCACTAGAGGGAGTCATGAGCTACCCTTTGCTATAAATTAGGGCTGGGACTTGAGCGCATTAATCCAGATGAATTCATTACAGACCAATTAATGCGTCTAAAATATGTAACTCAGTCCGAGCGCGCCTCAGTCCAGTCGTCAGTCCAGTCGTCAGTATAGTCGTCAGTGCAGTCGTCAGTCCAGTCGTCAGTGCAGTCGTCAGTCCGGTCATCAGTGTGGTCCTCAGTCCAGTCCTCAATCCAGTCCTCAGTCCAGTCCTCAGTTCAGTCCTCAGTTCAGTCCTCAGTCCAGTCCTCAGTCCAGTCCTCAGTCCAGTCCTCAGTCCAGTCCTCAGTGCAGGCCTCAGTCCAGTCCTCAGTCCAGTCCTCAGTTCAGTCCTCAGTTCAGTCCTCAGTTCAGTCCTCAGTCCAGTCCTCAGTCCAGTCCTCAGTCCAGTCCTCAGTTCAGTCCTCAGTCCAGTCCTCAGTCCAGTCCTCAGTTCAG
>JAVQKC010067197.1:0-17523 GCA_036025475.1 Philypnodon macrostomus
TACAGTGATTCTCCACAGTGTACCCAACATAAAATATTATTATGACCCCACCCTACAACAAACAGGAAGTCAGCCATTTTGAATTGAAATTGGGAGGTCAGGTATATTTGACAGCCTCTAACGTGCACATACTTTGCCCGATTAGGCTCAAACCTGAAATACCTAATTATTGTAGTTTTAGGGAATTTTTACAAAATTTGGCAGAAACATTCTTCACAAACATCCAGACAAATAAAAAAAGTCAAATAGACCCTTCTCATGTTTGTAATGGTTTTGGGGCGAGGCCTCTTATTTGCTCATTAACAATATTAAAACCCTTAGAAATCACACAATGATTAAGGTGCCCGTTGGTGACAGTTGTAGCAGACGCATGGGGCCGTATCGCCGATATACATCTTGCTGTCGGGGACGACTTTATATAATTTGCTGTAAAGCATTTCAAAAAATGCTATTTTCTCATGCACAACTCACATTTTCTCCTATTTTGTCTCATTTCAGAAACAGCTTCAAGACACTCACGCCAAGTTCCATATCTTATTTCTGTTTTTCGTTGCCGCAATTTTCTTCATCAGCATCACGTCTCTGCTCAGTTACCATCTGTGGCTCGTTGGGAAAAACAGAACCACTATAGGTAACTTCAACCTCACGTACTGCCCTTTACTGCTTTGAAATTGTACCTAAATTGCTTTTCATTTTGGTTCATCTTCCAGAGGCATTCAGGGCTCCTGTCTTTACAAATGGGCCAGACAAAAATGGCTTCTCGCTAGGTTTTAGAAGAAATCTAGCTGAGGTCTTTGGCAATCAGGCAAAATACTGGTTCTTTCCTGTGTTCTCCAGGTTGACATCAATACACTGCAGCATTTGTAATAGTTAATCTTAAAGGTATTCCTGCCAACTCCATGCGTTTTGTGTTTTGTCAGTTTGGGAGATGGACATTCTTTTGTGACAAGGCTGGTTCACATAGATCCTGAACAGGCTAACAGCATCCTTCATCAAAACGGCAAAAGGCAAGTGTGAGATATGAATACAGCTATTACCGGAACTGGGGTGCATGGTGGCAAAGTGGTTAGCAATATCTGACCACAATATCTGTGAGTGGAGTCTGCATGTCCGCCCTGTTTTACTTTAGGTTCTCTCCGGCTTCCTTCCACCGTCCAAAGACAATTGGAGAATCTAATTTGCCCCTAGTGAATGATCGTGAATCTGTCATTGTGTATCAGCACTATGACTAACCTGCCATTGTGTACCCTGCCTAAAGCCCATAGTTGCTGAGATATTCTCCATTCAACCACGACTCCTAATGGGAATAAGCATATAATTAAATATTGTATTTTTTTGTTAACTGTAATATTATGTCTTCTAGTCACGTTGAAGGTGCAACCGACTGTCAGCCAGTGAATAATGTACAACACACAGTGAACAGTGATAAAACAGGTATATTATATTGAATTATTATCACTTAAATCTGGTATTCTACCTTTCATTTCCTTTTATGTCTAGGGCAGGGAGACACTGTGACAATGGAGAACGAGAAATAGTAAGCTAAGAGCAGAACAGTGCATGTTAAAAATAATGATCCTGATACTAACTTATATCTTTTTGCTCAGGTTTAACTTAAAAAAAACATATCCGTGATGCCTTAACCATCATCAGCACTTTCATGTGAGCCAATGAAGAAGTCCTACATTTCATCCTTAGTTTTTGATGTGCACTATAAAAAAGTATCAAATGCACACTTTGTCTTTACTTTGACTTTATATAAACTCACTGGACACTTTTTAGGTAGACTTTTTTACCTGCTTGTAGGCTCAAATAGCTAATCAGTCTATTACATTACATCAAGCCAATGGATTTAGTCATTCACATATGTGATCACGTATGAAGAAGAGGATGAGGTTATAATGTTGTGCTTGTTGTACTGTTGATGGTGTACTGGGATTTTCACCTATGGTTTGAACAAGATACAATATTCAGTGAATGGCAGGTATAGGGGTAAAATTGTCTTGTTGATGCTACAGGTCAGAAACTGCTTTGAGAGTAAAAAAAAAGAGGTCAAGCCAATGTCTATCTAATAAAGTGGCCAGTGAGATTCACAAATTTATTATTTAAAATTTTTGCGTCATAAGCAAATTATATCTACAGATTAATCGGTATTAATGGATATACTGCAAGGTAAGCCGTCAGATCTATTCACTGTTCTGTGTTAGATCCGTTTTCACTGTTCATTGTAGTTTCAAGTATTTTGTTTACACACTTTTTGTTTTTTGCTTTTTGTACAAGGCTGTTTGTACCAGCAGTAGCTTATGGCCAGTATGTGTTCGATTTTACTCCAAAAACAAACACTGTTGACTAGGTGATTTTTTTTGCACTATATATTTGTAATTAATGTAAGTTATGAATTTTATATTAAATTTACCCTTAATTTATTTTGTTGTAAAAATGTGTTCAAATGTCCTTTTTATTGTTGGTTCAACTAATGGAATGATTGAATGTTTAGTGTATTTTGATTCATTGTCTGAGTCTTGTCAACAGACGGATAGTGTGCTAATGCTAGTATTTTAGATTTTAAGTAAAGTAATCACTTTGACAAATGTGTGAGCTAACTTTGTAACAGAGTCTGACTGAACAAATGCTCCTGAATGAGAACTACTGATGTGTTTTATTGAGAAAATAATAACATGGATGATTTCTGAGTTTACATCACAATAAAATGTACAATAAAATGTTAAATACTTTTCATCTGTTGCATTGAAGTGTATTAATTCTCCCACTTAAAGGTTAAGATCATTTAATAATTTGTCCTTTTTCAGCTTGTTTGATAAGACAGTCATGAGACAGGAAACCAGGGTGAAGAGTAGAGTGAGAACTCACCAAAATACAGTTTTAAACATTTTATTTCAATGGACCGTTATTCCCATCGTTGGTGCAGAAAGTCAAGAGGAGCCCAAAACATTCATGTCATGTGTGGCCTCTTCTTTATGTTTAATCAAAGGATGATCATAATGTGTTATCTTGCATACAGATACAAAAACATAACCTTGTTGATTAAGTAAATATTTTTCAGTAATCTTTCAGACATATTGCCATTCGGCTGTTTACCTGTTCTTTCATCTTAATAAATAAAACATATTATATTGTGCTTCTGGTGCCTCAAGGCTTACTCAAAGTTCATACAATTGAGTCCATATTCACATTACAATCAAACCATCGACATCAATGATCAGAGGTGAATGACTTCTCATTAACACTAATAAAACACACCATAGATACAGTACATGTTTTACAGTTGGCCCCAGTCTGACACATGCTGCTGTTGTGAAATCTTCATTGAAAGTAGTAGCAACCGATAAAGTCTTGAAAGGTGAACGACCGACGTGCACTTGACTGACTCTGTTTCAGCGCAAAACCTATATGAATGACTTTTAATGGTTTATAGCAGGAGTCCATTGATGTTTGTAGTACACCATGGTCCGTTTTGTGGACATTATGTGCCTTAAATTATCATCCTTGATTTTGATGATGCTATAATAACTTAAATAGTTGCTTGTAAGGTAACAACACACCCGGTCAAAGTTCATTTTTGTGACACACAAACTGTCTCAGCACTGTGCAAAACCTCTGAACCCAAGAGTTTAAATTACTTTGACTTAAGTCTGTGAATGAATGAACCAGCATAAGTTGGAGGAGCTCTTCTGCCCGCCGCTGTTACCAAACCCTCATATAAGTGAAGAACAGAAAAGCAGAGATTTTCATTTATTTTTGTAGCCTATACATTTTCCGAAAGACATGGATGACTTGGAGGAAGTTCTTAACTCTACAATTGATCCGACTTGTTTACAGGAGCCACCACTGGCCATTGATGTGATAATAAGTAAGTGACTGAGAAAAAGGCCTGGATGACATTTTGGGCACATTCATTTAATTTATTTACTGCAAGAATATAATTGAATAATGTTGGATTATAGGTCATAGGTTCTCAGCCCTGGGTATATACCCTACTAATAATGGTTTAAATAGTGACAACAGATATAACAGCTCATTCCTGTAGTGGCTTTAGTTTATGTTTTGGGTTTAAAACTTTTGATGAAAAACCTTTTCTTCTTCTACTTGCACCAGACCTGGACGTATTTGGGTTTTGTCTGTACTCCATGCTGACCTGCATGTCCTGCCTGTCACTGCTGCTATACCTGGAGACATGTGTGTATATTTACAAGAAAGTATCATACCCAAAGAAGTCAACTATCATCTGGATCAATGGTGCAGCACCGGTGAGTTCTTAATAACTTAATAATACTACGTTCGAGTACCAATATCCTGTGATATTATTTTGCAATTATATTTATATGTTGTATTAATATATTTTGGCATGTGCTCAAATAAATAAATTCAAACAATTATAAATAAATAAATAATAGTGTCTGCTGTAAAGAAGAATGATCTGAATCACTTCCTAGATACTGAATTATTACAATATCTTATAGCATTGTGGCATAAGTCCATGGCATTGGCCTGTAGTTAGTCAGTTGTGAGCAGCTTACAACCACAGGCCTTCAGATGTTTCTTCTGAATGTTCACTTTGTATTTTGTAAACTACAAAAAACAAAAAAAACAAAAAACATTTGTCTGTTTCAGTGCATTGCCACCATGGCTTGTTTTGGGATGTGGATCCCCAGGGCTGTCATGTTCACAGACATGACATCGAACTGGTGAGTTTTACTTTAGTAGATGTTCAGTCAGTTCGAGAATATGCTGTGTCCTTGAGTTTATTTCCATCTATAAAACGTGAAAAAATATGGGTCCAAAGATCATGTGCAATCTTCAAAAGAATGGACGAATCTTTATAGGCATTTCCTCAGCAGCTTGACAGAACAATGCAATTAACAACTATGTTATGAGCGCTATAAAAAGAAAATGACCTTCAGATTTAAAGCCTGATCTATGTCTGTGTATGTGTGTAGTTATTTTGCAGTGGTGGTGTACAAGGTCCTAGTTTTGATGATCGAGGAGTTAGGAGGCAGCAGTGACTTCATAAAGAGATTTTCGGGTCAAACGTTTAAGATCAGTACAGGACCCTGCTGCTGCTGTTGCCTGTGCCTGCCCCAAGTGCCAATGTCCCGGTACACATCCTAATATATCTATAATGTCTAAATATACTCATAATTAAGTTTCAGATCTTTAAACATTGGTATCTTTTGACTCCATTAGACGCATGTTATTTCTGATGAAGCTGGGCTCTCTTCAATACGCAATCCTCAAAACTGTGCTGTCTGTTCTCTCCATCATTCTCTGGACAAATGGAAACTTTGATCTCTCAGATGTAAGTAGTCTGTCTTTTTAGATATGAGATTATTAAAACCTGTCATTAAGTTGGGATGTGTGTCTTGTTGTAGCTCGAGATCACAGGTACAGCTATCTGGATAAATCCATTCATCGGCGTTCTCACCATCATCTCCCTCTGGCCTCTGGGCATTCTGTTCATGAACACCAAACATCTGCTTCGACACCTCAGGATGGTCCCTAAGTACGCCATGTACCAGGTGAGACACAGAGAAATGTAAGTGGCTGTCTCTTTAACTAAGTAAGGGAACTAAGTAACCCATCACATCACCTAAAGCTATAGTATGGAAGTTTCCTATGATCAAAAATTGTTCAAACATTTTAATGACAGAGTACCTGCTTTACATCATAGACCAGGGTCAGATAGTCAATTTCTTATTTTAGGAAACCTCCAGACTACAGTTTTAAAGTATTAGTATCATGAACTTTTACTTCTCTGTTCAAATCTGCCATATACACAAGTTGTAATGTGTATATTTTTCAGTTGGTGCTGGTTCTGAGTCAGCTGCAGACCTCCATCATTAACATCTTGGCTCTGGACGGGACCATCGCGTGTTCCCCTCCGTTCTCCTCACAGGCCCGAGGATCCAGTAAGTAGCTCCATGTCAAAGGTGTTACTGTTGTTCTGTTTGTAACATATTTGTTATGTAGTATGTATTTGTGTTTTCAGTGCTGAGTCAGCAGATGATGATCATGGAGATGTTCATCATTACTTTGGTCACTCGGTGCTTGTACCGTCGCACGTACGATGAACTTCCTGTGGAGCAGCAGGACAACAACCACAACTGCACCATGGCCCTGAAGGAGGCGGTGGAGCATGACGTGTGACTCATGCTGGTTTGGGGCTCTACATTCCCCTTTAATATTAGTGTATGAGAAACTCAAGGACTGTTTACATTTACTGGTGTGATAGTGTCCCAGATCTGATCTGTTGGACAGTTATTATTATTATTATTTGTATTTTTATATTAAATTAGAACTTGAAGTAAAACTTAATTATTAACCTAAACACAGACAGTTATGTAAAAACATTGACTTTGGAACTTTTTCATTCATGTACAGAGCACAAAATGTGTTAAAATAAACATTGAGGCTGAAATTGTCCTGTTCCCTTCAGTTATATTTAGAGTCAGTTGTTCCACTTTCAGCAAAGATTTTTCATCATAAATGCAAAATGACACTAGCTTTATTCCTGGTCTTTTAATAGGCCACCAAAAATAGCACCAAAATCATGCAGTTGTTTCTTCTACTACCACAAGAGGGAGTATTTGTATCATACGCAGTCACAGATGACCTTTTAGGAAGGCCTACTATACATACATCTATGTGCAGTTAGGGCATAGCACAAGCATGTTAGTTATTTAGTTAGTTAGTTAGTTAGTTAGTTAGTTAGTTAGTTAGTTAGTTAGTTAGTTATTTATTTAGTTAGTTTAGTCAATTATTTTGAAAACCCCTTTCAGAAATGAAATGTCTAATTCCCACAGGTTGCTCATTTAGTCATTGTAAACACTGCAAACATTATAGATGTATCTGGCAAATGAAATAATATAATAACATTTAGAAATAAAATGCCAGCAAAGTGGTTGTACAACACAGCTCATGAGCAGTGCATGTAGATATTGTGCTTTGAAAAGAATTATGCAATGTCTTTAAATTACTTGATTGTTTTGAGGCTTTGCTATCAAGATGTGCAAAAAGTCACAGCCCTCTGCTGCGGAAGTCTGATATGGATTATGAAATCTAGTTTATGTTGTCAGAAGCTATCTAAAATCTATAGCAATATTCCCATATTATATGCATTTTATTTGTATTTAAATGTTTATATTGTATGCATATAAGTGTTTATAGTATCAGTGGATCCCTATATTGAATAAGCACATAAAAACAACATTAACCATGACGATATATTTGGCTAAAGCTGGATCAATGAGAATACCACATTTGGAATTGGTGTTAATAGACTGTTTGTTTGTGGCCCTTATGTAAACAGTCATCAGACATCCATAGAGGGAGGGAGCGATTGAGGAGAAAGAGAGGGAGCTGCGTTCAGAGTGGCTTCACGATCGCCCCTGGCCCTGCATTGCTGACGAAAGCTGCTTAGCTCCTCAGTTGCCATGACAACCCATGGAGAGCAGCCAGACAAAAAAAAACGAGGCAAAGGGGAGGGGCTTGAGAGGGAGAAATAGAGGAGAAAGCGCTGGATGGTAAAAGAGATACAGCAAAGAGACCAGCGATAACCAAACACGCTGTAGAGGTAATGTAAGGATATAGAAGCGGTGATACAGCTTGCTCCTTGGGGAATAATATCTTCACAATTGACTAGAGGACATAAAAAAAGGACCAGCGCAGATAAAATGGATGTACAGACAGAGAATACAGACTCCCCGCCTGGTGAGTCACAGCCCAGTGGCAAAATCAGAAAGGGATTCAAGCTGTTTGGCAAACGCAAACCAGGTAATATATTTTCTATTCGAAGCAAGAGCGAAGGCAACAATAAGTCTCCCTTGAACAGGAGTAAGGCCCTGGAAGGAGGGGGACCAGAGGCTGCAGAATCAGAGCAGGATGGAGAGAAAGAAAAGCTTCAAGGCGATGGGGAGCAGCAGACGACAGAAGAGGAACCGATGGGAGAAGATGGCGTTCTGGCTGCAGCCCCTGCCCGCACCTCCATCTCCTCCGCCTGCTCCGCCAAGTCCCTGGGCTTCCTCTCTATCCTCAGAGGCGGCCGCAGAGGGGTAGGTGACCGCAGAGTCCACACTGTTTCCCAACCGGTGGGTCGCCAGCGGAAGGGGATTAAGGGTCTTTTTGGCAAGTTCCACTCAAAGGATGAGAAGGAGGAGAGTCAGGATGTCCCGCCTAGTCCGCTGTTAATGTCATCACGAAGTAACAGTGTGGAGATCATCAAAGAGGACCTAACGTTGACCCCAAAATCACCACGCACTCTGGACAGCCCTGGGACTGACAGCTCGGAGCCTAGCAAGAGCCTGACAGTGCAGGATAGCTCAACAACCACATCCCCTTCAAAGACAGTGACACCAGGCGAGCCTATACCAACCAAACCGGCAGCCATGGTTCCCGGGGAGACCAGCTTGAGTTCACTATTGGCCGACATCTCTTCGCTCTTGACCTTTGACTCCATCTCGGGAGGAGGGGACATCATGGCGGACGTGGAGGCAGAGTGGGGCAAAGCGAGCAGCTCCATAAGTGCTATAATCCCAGATACTTCACCCGTGTATGCTAAACCAATTGTCTCTTCGCCACTGACCACAGCATCCATTACAACAGCAGCAAAACCATCAACAACATTAACCCTCACTACTGTTTCAACACAACCTTCCTCTCCTATGAAACCAAGCAGCATTATCACGACTTTGACCAAATCTTCAACTTTGACAACTCAAACCGTCAAATCGACAACAGGATCACCTCTGGATTCGTCAAAAAGTGTCACAACTCAACCACTGAAACCTGTAACAAACATTTCTGCACCAACCATGTCTTCCCCTCTGATTACAACCATGAAAACAACGTTAACTGCAACTACATCTGCCCCGCCAAATATCACAGCGACTACAACGAAATCTCCATTGGATAGCCCCTCAATAACCGCGACATTCAACTTGCTAGCCTCGGAGAAACGTACCGAAACTCCCAAAACAACAGAGAGTAAACCAAGCCCTGTAGCAGCTCCATCACCTCAAGCCTCAACCAAAACAACCACACCAGTCACTCATACCCCCCCAGCTCCTTTCAGCCAATCTTCCACAACTAAACCGGATTTGACAAGCAGTTTACAAGTCAACAGAGCCCCAGTGATGGTATCAGTGACATCTACAATTACAGCCCAACCCTCGCCTCCTGCGCCACTTATCTCTTCAAAGATGACAACAACAACGACAGAAGTCACATCAGTATCTAGTGTGAGTATTTCTAAACCCGCGCCAACCACAGGCCTGAACAAGACCGCTCCCTCTATTGTCAGCGAGCCTTTGAATTCAACAATTTTATCAAAGCCGCAACCAAGCTCCGTATCTGTCCCATTTTCAAGTCATATAAGTCAAGTTCCTCCAATAACTAAACCCGCTGCTCCATCAGTTTCTATGAATGGGATTCTGCCAACTGCAAACTTATCACCTGCAATGACGTCTTTGCAATCTCAATCTTTATCAAGCACTTCTCAAGCCAGCCCCACTCCCATGGCACCTTCTGTCCCAAAAGAAGCTCCTCTTTTGACACCTCAACCAAAGGTTACTCTTGCACCTGTCGACACTGCACCTTGTCAACCTAAACTCTCTATTGCACCTGCCGAAATACCGCCTCCACTATTCAAAACCCCTGCCCCAGCTACACAAGCTATTCCAATAACTTCACCACAGATTCCCCCTGATTTACCCAAACTTGCATTTTTCCAATCTACACCAATTTGTCCCATTTCATCCTTGTCCCGGGATGGTTCAGATAAAAAAAGGCAACAGTCTTCAGTGGATGGGCATTTGACAAGTCCAAAAAGTCCAGAGGGTCAGGACATCCTACAACTAGATTCAACACAGATTAAGGAAGACAAAAAGAGGACATCACAAGGACATCACACCACAGGACTGAGCAAAATACCTATTGTTGGCGGGGGCAAAGCAAAAATCCCAGTGCGTGTTAGCCAGCACACAGAAGAAGAGACAAATAAGGATGTTTCTATGTCTATGCCCGAGGACGCTAGCCCGCACTTCAACTCACATGATACCGTGAGCAAAGATATAATCGCAAATTTTGAGGTTGTTCCGGCTGTGGCCACCTCAAAACACAGCCAACAGGAGAGCCAGCAGCAACCAAAAGCCTCCACCTGTTTACCCCGTGACTCCAAAATCCCGGTGAAGCACGGTTCTCAAATCCCTCAAGCGAAAGACCCGGCCAGAACCAAGATCCCAGTGTCTAAAGTCCCGGTGAGGAGGGCAGGGGGTAAACCAACAGCCCCAAGTAGCAGCAGCAGTACGCAGATACGAAAATAGAACAACTGATGCAATGGATCAAAACACAACGGCTTCAACTGCATTTTCCTTTAAATAACATCAATTCATCTATTTCTGTCACACAAGACGCAGTACATGAGACATTCGATCGCAAAACAAGCACAAAACATCAATACTGGGGACGAGTTTGGCTAAATTTGGACATGCTCAGGAAAGATTTGGGGTCACTTCTGGACAGCATCATTGTTAACTAAGGATCTGGATTACAAGCTCACTAACACACTAGAAACTGGAGAGTGCCTTGTGAAGAGGTGCTTTTCCAACAGACACATGTTTTCTACACACTTTGTTACTTCCAGTTTTGTAGGACCCTTTTCGTCTTTCTTTCCAGTGAGTCTCTTTGATAATAAGCCTTTGTTTTACTGTGTATTTTTCTGTAGGATCAGCAGGAGCCCTATAAATAAATAATGCAGCCAAATTCACATTCCAAAATACCTGGACGTATGTAGCAGAGAAAATAAACTTTGAAATGATTATTTTTTTGCACATGTTGGACTGTACAGTACTGAGTATGTCCGTTTGCTAATATTATCTAATGTGATCAAATGTCATCGTCAACAGTGGGAGAGACTTGAAAAAGACTTGTCAATAACTCCTCCAGCTGATAAGTGGACAGTGGTCATTATGAATGGCTAAGTGGACGACTGATCAAACATGGGAGGAGGCAGAAATGTGAGCTAAAGTGATTGGACCATACTTAACCCTACCCCACTTATACTCAAGACAAGAACAGTATCTCTGTGTATTGTCTCAGCTATGTTGTTATGTTTACTATTTAATCAATAAATAATACAAGTCATACGAGCGATATCTTGTTTGAAAGGCATTACCCTATCACGGTTTCAGGAAAGACATTATGGTTTTGTGGTACAGGGGCCAGTGGTTGTATGTACGCAGATTCTTTCTTTTTAGTGTCTTATGCAGTTTTAGTCTTGATTTAGTTTATTTTGAAGGCAGAATTGTTCCTGTTTTGAGCTTGCTATAAATATGGTGCCTTGAGTTTGATGTGTAGACCTGGGTTAGTCCTGATTTAGCCTTTTTTTAATAATTCCAACAGGTCCAATTGTACTTTGAAAGCCGAATATTTTCTGAAATGGTGTAAAAAATTGGAGAATTAATTATACAGATATACTGTTTGCATTTTACTGTACAGCGCAGGAAACATATGATAATAGTGTGGTAATACTCAACAAACATGTGACAATATAGCATTTATGGTTAATCACCAGGTCATTTGTTAGTAACTACCCTTTTAATTTCATGCAGTGTATTTAGTATGATAATAAGATAGTAATATAATATATTATAACCTAGTAACTGTGAGTATTTTGTGGATAGGGTTACTTTAAGGGTTGGTAAATACATTCCATTACATTTATTACCAGGTTATTACTATATTATTACTGTGCAGTTAAGTGCAACCGTTAATTTCATTTATCCCTACACTAGCAGAACATCTTCCTGGATACTGATCTCAGACGGCCTATAGTGCGAACGATCATCCCAGCATCATGCACAGTCCAAGCTCACTGACCTGAATAGAGACAGCAAATGAATGTTAGCAGCAGCCAGCCAATCAGACGCAAGGGAAACACTTAACATGCATACCACACATTTAGACCAGTATGGAAATGTGTGTCACATCTATTCTTAGTGCATCAGACGTTCAAATGATAACCATGCTGAATAATTGCCTTAAGTGAGTAGACTAAATTCATATAGATGAGAATTACAAGGAAAATCAATTAAATTTAAAAGAAAAAAATATATTTTATAAAATATTAAACAAATATATTTATAAATAAAGAAAAGTAAAAATTATTTGTTTCTATGTAATGTAATGATTTATTGATTTGGTGCAAAATTGAATTTAATAAAAAAGTGCAGACAAAAACTCAAACTGTGCTGCAGATGATGCATGGGCTCTTTCTAGTGGTACTCACAAGTTTGTTGCAGTTCTCTAGCAAGGGGACTTAGAATTGACCTGGTTTAGACCTGATTGGTCAATTTTGGTTTAGACCTGGTTTATTACTGGTTTAATCCTTGTTTAGTACTGGTTTAGACCTTGTTTAGACCTGGTTAAATCCTGATTGAATCTGATCTAGACCTGATTACGCCATAGTTGAGTCCTGGATTAGACCTGGTTTAGACTTGGTTTTTACCTGGTTTAGTCCTCATTTTAGTCCAGTATATAATAGTATATGGAAAGACAAATATTGTCAGTGTGTAAAGTTAAGAGTAAACTTCAGGTCAGCGATAGGAAGCTGATATCAGTCATGCGGCCCAAGTGCAGAAGAGCCTGTTGTTATGAATGTCAAGTACAAAGGGTTTGTTACAAATAAAGCTCAGTGGAGGTGACACAATGGGACCTCTGTGTGTTTCAACAGGGCCAGAGGCGGCAAGCTGAGAGAAACACAATGATTTGGCTGAGAGAAACACGCGGGTTATGAAGGCATCAGGTGCTTCATAGAGAGCATACAGAGTGAAACCGTATCCCTGAGAAAAGGAACAGCATCCCCCTGAGGCTGGACACAGCTCAATACAGGCTTAAAGACAACAAACACCTGAAATTTGGGATCATATCTAGTCCTGGTTTACTACTGATTGAGACCTATCTATGGTTTAGTCCTGGTTTACTACTGGTTTACTACTGATTGAGACCTATCTATGGTTTAGTCCTGGTTTACTACTGATTGAGACCTATCTATGGTTTAGTCCCGGTTTAGTCTTTACACTGGGTTTAGTTCTAGTTTAGACCAGTTTATACCAACTTTAGCCCCGGTTAGGCACAGTATTAAATGATGGTATTTTACATTTCGATAATACTTTTATACATATATTTTTTAACCTAGCTTAGCCATGGCTCACTGTGTCTTGGTTTAGCACTAGTTTAGTCTTTAGATTGGGTTATGTCATATTTGCAACAGTATTCTATCACAGTATTTGAGAGCTGACATTAGTAGTATTCATTTATTTAATATTTGTCACTGTGGGCAAAGTCATGATCAATGACAATGACCTTGTTCAATGGAAGTGCAAACACAGTTACATGCAGTGTTTCCATGATAAGCACTATCACAGCCATTTCAGGCCACATAGCATGAGCTGTTTTATGATTATGTCCCCATTTACAGTGCTTTTTTGAGGCCATTCTCTGCTCCAAATATGTTAGACAAATTAAAGTACCCATAATGCACCCTGTCTTTTTCTATAAAGTGTATGTGTTTGTGTCTAGCCTCTGGAGAGACAACGTGCCTCTGTGGAGCCTAATTTAGCATGCCTCATTCTGTGTTTCCATGCCAACCCCACTGGGTCAACCAATGAGAGGCTGTGAGAATGTCAGGGGCGGGGCTTAAAGAGGGCCTGAATCATTGTATAGTAGATGCTTATAGGTCATGTAGTAATGCGTAAATACGGTTTTAAGTGGAGCGGATGAAGGGATGACTCACTGTGCATGTACACAAGTACATTACACATAAATAGGCAATTTTGCAATTATGGCATCACAAACATTTTATTGTCACTTTTGATTAGGCACATGGCAATTATAAAAACATTGCATATATTGTCATATAAAATAACCATTGTTCATATACAAAATATATAATGTGTTCAAATATTCAATGTATTTGAAATGTATACAAAAGCAGTAGTATGGTCATACTGCGGAGAACAATTTGAAGGTGAGCTGTTGACCGCTGAAAGAGATTCAGCAGAAAACAACTCATCCACAAAAAACTGTGAGTCTGAGCCAAGGCACAACTGGAGGTCACTGCAGGTTAAAAGTGACATACCACCAACAAATACAATTTACACATAAAACATACACATCACTTGTTATAAGTGATTTTTAAGAGCATCCTATTATGTGAGTAATACTGAGATCTGTTCATTTCTATAATTCTGTGATCATTTTTATACTTAAAATATGACGCATCATTTTAGCATCCTTCACAGATGGACAGTCAGCCAGAGCATTACGTCATCTTATTGCAGGAGCTGCACTGAGGACCTCTGCTGGTGAACGATGGTAGTACACTGCAGTCTGCGCTATATATATATATATAGTATCTAAAAGGCACCAGGTGCACGTGTTACAACTTACTTTTTATCAAAACTAAAGACTTGATAATCATGAAATAAAAAGTGCCTCATCTTTATAAATAAATGTCACATAGTGAATTAAAAATCAATCAAATTTAGTGATCAGGCTAAGGGTAAATACATATATATCATTATTTATGTAAAATACTTCTGAGGTAATATAAATTGTGCCTTTTTGCAACAAAAATCTTTAAGACCTGACATTGAAATGAAGCATATTACAAGTATAAAAGAAACGGACAGCTAAGAGAAAAATAAGCTGCACAAGGCTGGTGGAAACTGCAATAAATGCTATTAAACATATATAGTCTATAGTATATAGTATATAGTTTAATAATGGCTGATAGCTTAATAATGATAGTGGTGTATAACATGTAATATGAATTTTCTGATATTTTTGTAGAGGCCTTCTGGATTATATGCTACAGTTCATGAGTGGTATTTAATGTTCGGGTGTTAAACCATGAAATGCATGTGTCCTTCTGCACCTGTCACTATTACATCCATCCAGATCCTCATGGCCTCGGGAGACGGAGCCACCATGTAGTACACTCGGTCATGGGTCTTCACACTGAAGGTCAGCGATGGGTTAGGGCTCTGGGGAGACAGAAGAGAGTTTCTTATTGTCATGAAGAAACTGAGATGGTAAATTGTAGGTTGAGTTGTAATACCTAAATAACATAATTTACATAGAGTACTGTGCAAATGTGTTAGGTATTTGAATTATTAATACATACTGGTAATGTAAATAGCTTTGGAAAATGTCAGATTTATTTAATGAAAAGGAACCACAAGAGGATGGGGGGGGCTAGTCTCATCATTTCATCAGTGGTGGTAGGTTGCTTACATCCTTCTGTCTCTTTGCTAATACCTGGCAGATTTAGTGATTTGAGTTTGTGGAGCTAAACAAGCTGAAGATAGTTACTAAATAGTGGCCAACACAATGGGTTTATTCTACAGTGGTAAAATAATGTAAAAATCCTGGATCCAGACAGAAATCCAGATTAACAAAACTAATAATTCCTGGTTTATTACTCTTCTGCATTTCAGAATGCTGGCCTAAATAATTTCCACCGTGCTACAATTGCACTTACCTTGTGTGCGTTCTTTAGGTGGTCATAGTAGACCTCCTCGATGGCTTGGAAGTAAATGACTCCTTTCATCTTGGTTTCATGTTTGTCTGCAGCAGAGAAGATAAACAAAGCTCTTTTTGTCCATATGGATGTCATTCTGATCAAAGCTTGTCATGGCACCAACCTGTTGCTTAATATTCACAGTTTACTAGACAGAGGAAACAGAAAAGGAAGCTCTCACCTGCATAGTAAGTGAGTGTCCTGCGGTTTTGGTCAAAGACGAACCAGCGCTTCTTCCAGGTTTTGATCTTGCCGCCCATTTTGACCAGGAAGCCCCGGCAGGTTTTATCGGTTATGCCCAAATGAAAGCACGCATCTGGATTGTGTCCAGCTGCTTCAATGTGGCCGTGGAGATCAAAGTCGTCTTTCCTGACCGGGAGGTACCGCGACAGCAGGCGGGACTAAACACAGAAACACATGGAAACACTTGACTGAGAACATTTTAGGGAATATTTTGATTATTATTCTGACTCTATTTCTTTAGCTATGTTGACTTCTTCCTCTCAAAAAGTATATCTGAAGTTGTAGTTTGTTTCATTTGCACACGTCAAAATAATGTCAAAATAATACTGTATGCTGAGGTTCAAATCTTCTCAGGAGCTGAAATTGCTCTTTTCAACTGCATTAACTAGAACAGCCATTGGGGAGAGGGCCCTAAAGGGATATTGACCTAATCTGAGCTTTTCACTATCAATAAATATAGTATATACACATTATAAAACGTATCTAGTGCTTATCTAATGCTTATCTAGAAGTGTTCAAAATCAATTTCTTCTCAGTTATCGGTTAAAGCTATGATAATTACCTGTGAGCGTTGTTTCTCCCGTAGCTTCACCTCTCGCTCCACTAGTTTCTGTCTTCTGCTTGTTTCTTCTTGCAGACGTTTCTCCAGTTCTTCTCTTCGCCTCCTCTCCTCCTCCAGAGCATGTCTGCGGATCTCCATCTCACGCTCCTACGCATGAAGACTTAGCCATCAAACGCACACATGTACACAGACACAATACTGTCAGCAATTACTGTGATGCTTACCCTATGCTCCAGCAGCCTCTGTTTCTCAACCTGAGCCTCTCGAAGTAAACGCTCCATCTCCTCAATTTTGGCCATGTTGGATGTGCTTGCACTAATGAGAAAAAGATTGTCAAACAAAGAATGTGGCTGTCTAAAGAAAGGCAGAGCACTTAATTTTCCATATTCAAGATTAAATCAGTAACTCAAAAGTATCCACCCAAAGAGCATAACATATTATACTGTCATGGACACAATGCATATATGGATAAAGCAGAGGGGGGTAGTAAATCGTTTAATTTACTACGTTACATTTTACATCTGAACTTTGTAAATCAATTGCACTTGGTCACACTTTATTTGACATAGCCCTTAACTACATTGTATTGACCTCATTAAGTATAATGTAATACAAACTGTAATAATATGTAACTACATTGTACATACAGAATGGTTATCGGTAGTGTTAGGGTTGGGGTTAGGTACAATGTAGTTACATGTTATTACAGTTTGTTGTATTACATTGTACTTAATGAGGTAGATACAACGTAGTTAATGGCTATGTAAAATAAAGTTATCTATTAATGCACCATACTCAATAATACTGTATTATTCTGAAATAACAGAATTCTTCTATAATTATTGGATACTTTACTTTCGTTCTGTAGTTAGTTTGATATTGTGGAAAAAAGACACTCTAATTCATTCTATTTTTTGTCTTGGTACATTAATCCAAAAAAAACAGACATTGCATTCAAAGAGTTAATTAGGGGCGGCAGTGGCGCAGTGGGTAGGCGCTCGCCTACTCGACCAGAGGGTTGGTGGTTCGAGCCCCCGTCCGAGCGCACACTGTCGTTGTGTCCCTGGGCAAGACACTTAACCCACATTGCCTATGAATGAATGTGGTTGTGTGATTGGTGTTC
>JAVQKC010067207.1:0-18492 GCA_036025475.1 Philypnodon macrostomus
AAAATAAATGATCCTAAACATGATGATTCAGACTTGATACACCTTTTCAACACACTTTTTCTAAAACTCATTATTGGTTACTTCAGTAGACCCCATCAAAGGCTTTAAAAAGAAAGTTCTAAATTTTGGAATGAAGGCAACTGGAGGCATTAATGAATGTACCTCACATTGTGTATGTGTATGTTTATTTAATATGCACATTAGTAACAGCATTTTGGCTGGAGGCAAAATTCTTGATCTTTAGGTTTTATTGGACAAGTCACCTCACCACAAACCATACTTTTCAGTAATGTTTACTCACTTTTGCTCCAGTTTCCTCCATTCCAGGTCTATTAAAGTATATAGCCCTTTAGAAGTTTTAGTAAGAACCTTTGCAAAATTGAAGTGAAAAAACTGCTTGTTGGAGGAAGCCATTTGCTGCTACACGCAATTAACTGTAGAGCCCAATAAAGACACCAGGGGGCAGAGGACAGGTGCATATTTGTATGCAACAGGTTTTAAAGAACGTTACAAATAGGTGACTTGTGTAGAGACCATTGAAAATTGTGTAATAAATATGATATTAAAGACAATATAAAGTTATTTAAGAATCACCAGTGCAATGTTGTTATTGGAAGCAACTGAGAGAACAAACCCCTGCACTGAATGCACAAATATGTCTATGTCTAAGCCGAAAATTACCTATAACTAAGCCCAAACACCAAAGCATTTCATTTAAAGCTAGTCATTGAACTGGGGCTGTTATTAGTAGTGTAGGACCTGACATTATCTTTCAGTTGGAGCTGATGGTTATAAAAGAATTGTGCTAATTCAAGGATTAAACTCACTCACAAACAAATATATGTCACCGTGTCATTTAGCAGGCATAATTATAGGTATCTTTTCACAACAGTGATTGGGAAGACCTATAAAGCCAGGAGTAAGTGCAGGTAAAATGGTAGAAGTGAAGACTTGGGCTTCCAACCATGGACGGGATTATCCTCTTGTACTTGCTTTCTGCCTGTTTTTCAGCGATACCCGCTCAGGTAAATTCATATCCAAATCCATATTATAATCTTTAGTTGAGAATGTTTCTTTTTACCATTGTTTTCCTATTTGCAGAATTTTTTATACAGCTCTCCGTGGGTACCGAGGGGGTTTAAAGGTAAGAACATTTAGTATAATAAATAACTGTTTTTTGGCAATATAATATCCTCTGCACAAAACGAAATATTCTGCAACTTCTGCAAACATGTTCTGAAAGGAAGTTGTGGAAGTTTAACAATTCATATTTTAGTCTTCTTTCAAGTGTTAATGCTGAAAAACAATACTGCAAATCTAATCGCAGTATTTGTCATAAAAATTGCAAAGAGATATGTTTTTTTAAAGATTACGTTGCATATTAGTTACTCCTTCAGTGAATTTTTTTTCCAAAGAACGTGAAGACCGTGATGATGGAACCGTCATGGATGAAATAATCAAAGCCAATGAGTTTCAAGGTAAGTCACACGCTTTTATCTAAAATTATAACAACTGGCATCATTTAATATCTAATTTTATATTAATCTGTGTTTTGTAGCTACTCGCATCATTGACGGCTCCACCAGCCTCAGAGAGGGAGACATCGCGGTGTCGGCTGGAAAGCGATCTAAAGTGTGCTTTGCGAGAAGTTGCCTCTGGTCCAAGTCAGTAGATGGACATGTCTATATCGCATACACACTCTCCGATGATTACTGTAAGTTATTGTTTGTGTTTAATATCCATAAATATCAAACAATGTGTGCTTCAGTAGTTTTTGTTTTCTTAATTTGGACATAGCTGACATTGAGGAGAAGCTGATTAAAAAAGCGATGGAAGGTGTAGAGAAAGGCACCTGTGTGAGATTTGTGCCTCGGACTCACCAGCGAGACTACATTGACATCCAGCCAAAGTCAGGGTGAGGATTTAACAGTTTAAATTTGACTTTACATTAGGGGTGGGCGATAAAAATATAACATCACCATTTTATTAATCCACTGGCATTGTTACAGTAAAAAAATACAGAGCATATAAACACAATGCAGCACAATTCAACAACCTTAACTACACAGCCTCTCTCAAATGTCCTGTTGATACATGATACAGGTGCTGGTCCTACCTCGGTGCCCGAGGCGGGAGACAGACAGTTTCTCTGCAGAGCCCTAACTGCCTACAGACTGGAGTGATCGCCCATGAGTTCATGCATGCTCTGGGCTTCGTACACGAGCAGTCCCGCTTTGATCGAGACAACTATGTCACCATCATGTGGCCGAACATTTGGAGAGGTAATAAAATCAGGATTAAGACAAACTATAGAGCCGAAGGAAAAAGATCCACACTTTGATTAGATATTTCTTTAAAACCTAACATCCTAGTAATAGAACTTTTTTTTTCTTATGCCGTTTTGGTGCAAGTGTTTCATGTCATTTCTAATATTTGATTTATTTAGTTTATTTAAAAGGGACAATGGACATTAATGAACACCAGTGCAAAAATTCATGTAAATGCAGCGAAGTTAGCACACTGCTAATTTACATTCCCTTGGTATATGATTTAAGACTGGGCAAGACATACACAACAGTTAAACAATCCAACAACATCATCTTTTCACATTTGTTCAGGGTCTAAAGTACCTGTGTGGTTAAAGTGCAGTCAGTAATTTAAAAGTTCCTAATCTGATAAATACATTTAATTTAGATTAAAACCTGTTCATATCCAGATATGTTGGTCCTTTCCTGCCGCTCAGAGACGACCAAGACACTGGGGGTCTTATGTGCCCGTAGACTATAGAATGCTATATAGCAGCTATATCAGGGGTGTCCAAACTTTTTTCAGAGAGGCCCACGTTGACAAAAATTAATAACAAGGAGGGTCACTCGTGGAGGTGACCGATTTCACTTCACTTCAATGCTTTCTTAAATTAGTTAGTTAAATTATGTAGAGCTGATTGATGAGAGGGGTAAGCCTGGGGACCACAAAAATAATTCAATAATTAATTCAGGCCAAAATGTTACTTACCCCCTATAGATTCTCAGCCCTCAAAATGTTATTGTTTAATTTGTTTTGCATGATAAGCTGCCCCAAACTTATTTTTTATTTCACTAAATATTTAACTAAATGTATACAATTATAGATAATCATTCTGTGTGTTCTCACTTCTATCAGATCGTTTGAGAAACTTTGAGAAATTCAAGACAGACAACCTGAACCTGCCATACGACTACAACTCAATCATGCACTTTGGAATGTAAGCATTATTTTATTTACATTTTAATTTCTGTTAATATTTCATAATATTATATATTATATATATATTTCTGATTCTTTAGGTATGCCTACTCCCAGGACGGTGAGCCAACTATCATTCCTAAGAACAACCAAAACACAAAGGTGGGCCAAGCCACTTCACTGAGCCCCATTGACAAGATGAAGATCAACAGACTCTACAAGTGTGGTTAGTATTGAGCGTATACTGGTCATAAAATGTTGGGGATGTTTGACTTGTGGCTGAAATGTTCATAGCACAGTGAGATTACTGCATTTCTATTTAAGTAGTTAATATCCCTAACCTTTTAGGATTTGTATAGACCCTTTAAAAGTTTGTAAACAGAATGTTCTAAATTCTGGAATGGAGGCAACTGGCAGGAGGCAATTGTTATTGCAAAATATGAGAAATCAAGATGGTTTTGGTAAATGACAACCACTCTGCTACATGTAGGTAGCATTGATTAGTATACAGTTAGCATTTTAGCAAACATTTTTCTACACTACAAAATCCTACTTTTTGTTAAGCTTTTTCTATTTATTTTAACTAAAGACATACATATAACATTTTTACACTGCCAAATACAAAAGTTGCAGTTTATATTTTTGTGATATCTTATTAACTTTGATATCTAATAGTGAGTTAAGTTTGTTTTTCCAAAGTTAACTCACTTTTGCCTCAAGCTGCCTCCATTTTCTGGAATTTGAACATGTGACAACCATTTTAAAGGGTCTATATCTAGGCACAACATAATACTCACAAAGCAGTCCCAATGAGGTGCTAAATCCTCTTCTCTCCTCCTTAGGTGATAATGATGAGTACTAACTAAAGACATCGGTGGAAGAAAAGCGTAATGGAAGCTTGTTTAATAAATGGATATGTTATCTTCTCAATAAAGTTTGATTGAAGCTTCCCATCAGCACTTTCTCGTTGTGTGGATACAGTTGTGTTTGCTATAGCAGAATCATAGTCCCTCTGTATTAAAGGATAAGACCAGGGCAGCTGTGCACTTGTTTGCTACAGTCTGCAAAGACTATCAACATAATTATTAGCTTTTCATAGATTGAGTCACCATTTTATTTTCTGTATACATTAAGCTATATTATGTAAAGGAATGACTAAATTGTGCTGTATTATAGAAACAGTATACAAACCAAAAATGTATATGAACATAGGCCTGTTTAAAGTTTTCTTAATACTATATATTAGTGGTTCTCAATCTGCAGTAGGGCAACCATTGGTGGTACTTGGGCTCTTTTTAGTGGTACACAGGAGTCCATCTTAATTTAGACCTTATTAAGTCTCATTCTAGTTTAGACCTGGTTTGGTTTGGACCTGTTGTAATGTACTGTGATGTAATGTGCTTTTATTGTGACCTATTCTTTTCTTATGTCTTGTCGTGTCTTTCTGTGACCTGCCTATAGGGACTGCAGACGCAATATTATATTTACGTCTATTACTGTCTGAATAGATGTTCATTAATTTGCACTGTCCCTATCAAATAAATTAATGAATTAATAAAAAAAAGTATTAATCTTGTTCAGACTAGATTTAAACCCGATCTGGTCTCATTTTAAACCGGTCATAAGTAAATAGTGGTTTAGTCTTGGTTTATTCATTTTTTAGACCTGTTCAAGTCCTGCTTTAAAACCTCCAATAAAATGGTAAGCCAGGTATTTTGTAAGGTTTTACTTCTAGAACCACGAAACACAGTAAAACAAGAATATGTAATGTCTCTGGTATTCCATAGGACTATCGCAACATCTTGCAGCGTTAAAACTACCCCTTGCTTGACAACCCATGCTTAGTTTTTTCATAGATTTACCTATGTGACAAAATGATCGCTGTCAACATAGCTATCAGCTTATCACTAAATGACTAGGTGACAGTCCAGTCAGACACAAATTGTCGGGTCTGCTGGACTTTGAAGCTAGGTGGCACCTCTAGCAGCAAAACACCTTCATTTCTGAAAGTGCTGAATCTTCTGAGTGATAAGTACAAGGTCAGCAGAGACCACCTGTTACGGATCAGCACAGTAAATTACATGCAGGGGCCTTAATCATGCTTCATCGCAGAATATGTGCCAATTATTACAGAGCAAACAGGAGAAGAGGGTATATAGATTCAAGAGGGTAGAGGAACTTCTTTAGCTCGGAGGATAGTCTTGAGAGTGTGGCTTCAGAGATGTGCTCCACCATGATGCTTCTGGGAGTCTTTGTGGCTGTGTTGAGTCAGGTGTACACTCTGCCTCTCAAGGTCAGTACCACATTAATCTTCATATTTTTACAATGGTTCATGGTTTTATTATTATGGTGTTTGTACGTTTTATAGAATAACACAGATGTCCATGAAGGGAAAATGAGGTTGAAGAGAAAATATTCAGGTAACTAATGAAATCAGTCTGCACAGTATGGCAAAGATTTTATCAGAAAATATCAGCAAACATATCAAAAATATTATCAGTATTGCAATAATTTATAGACTATGACTATAGATTATTACTTAATTCACATTCATTCATATAGACATAGTATACACTGGTAAAATTATATTATTTTTAAGTCCTTTTGGCCATGTTTTTTTTTTACTAGTAAATAACTAGTAAATCAAGGAATTATTTCTGCTTAACTGAGCTTGCATCAAAAATCAATATCACAAATCAACATGATTAGTGAATATCATATGTGTTTCTCACATCGTGCACCCTTAATTTAGGTTTATTTATGTTAACTATTTAATTACAATATTGTAATCTCTACTAAATCTATTTTTATAACATGTTTTAATTCAGATGAAATGAACGATTGGGATGAAATGACTGCAATGGATCAAATCCTTGTAGTCAACAACAGTAAGTTGATTGAAATGGTTTGTTTTTTAATATATATTTTAAACTATGTAAATAAAATGATGTTTTGTGGCCAGGGCTTCGAGCCCCAAGAGGAGTGACATTCAAAGATGGGGACATTGCCAGTACATTCCCCCGCAGTGCTATAACCTGCCCTGGAAACGCCTGTTTGTGGCCCAAGTCCGTGGATGGCTTTGTCTATGTGCCCTTCATCATGTCCCCACTCTACGGTATTGACTTCTGAAAACTATGCAGCAGATATTGTTAAGATTTTTTGCTCAACTTTTCTATGTCTATTTTCTTCTTCTTAAGATGACATGGACAGGATTACCATAGAAACTGGGATGCAAGATATCTCTGCAGGAACGTGTGTTAAGTTTGTTCCACGGACTCATGAGGGCAGCTTCTTGGATATTCAGCCAAGATACGGGTAAGCCCATAGCCACAAATGGCATTCACAACATTCTGATTAAGGCTGCAATTTATCACAAAGTCAGCAATTACAAAATCCATAGGCAATAATCCCTACATTTTGGGACTAATATATAGTATTTAAAAGCCACATTTTAGCTGTGATTTCCTGAATTTAGTCCCACTTTGACCTTGTTTTAGTCCTTTAGGCTTCTATTTATGATTTGTGTAAATGTTATTTATCTGGAATTCCATAGGATTGTTGCAGCTGTAAAAGAGCCCTCTTGCTTTAAGCAGGGGTGGGCAATATAAAAATTAAATCATGAACCAAAGTTATGACAATCTATCAATATAATCTGAGAAAATTGTTTGATTGTGATTTCATTTATGCTACTGCCCTTCACTGTCATTTTTACTGTAACAATGTCAGTGTTCATACTAATAAAAAAGGAAAATAAATAGTATTAAACATTGTGAGTAACACTGGATTGGATGTACGCTGAATTTGTAGTTAAAGGGGTTTTATGAAGCAATAGTCTTCTCTTCTGTAAGACAAAAAATACAGTCCACTTAAATCATGATCAAATCAAAATTGTGAGCTTGATATCAATAAAATCATGATATTATTACTACTACTACTATATCACCCACCCCTAGCTTTAAGTAGAAATAATTGTTTTAGTCCTTGTTTAGTCTTGAAGTTTTCATTTTGAAGCAATTTTAATTTAATTAAATTTTTTTTTTTTTGTTAAAATGAACCCATCTCTCTTTATTGTTTCTAAAGGTGCTGGTCTTTCCTGGGACAGACCGGTGGAAGTCAAACCCTCTCCCTGCAGTCCCCCGGGTGCATGTGGTCAGGGGTGGCTGCTCACGAGTTTATGCACGCACTTGGCTTTGTGCATGAACAGTCTCGCTCTGACCGCGATCACTATGTTACTATTGTGTGGAAGAACATCGTAGCTGGTAAGAATTTGGGGTTTTATTTCATTGGTAAAAAATCAATATCTGATCATTTACAATATTTTGATACTCGATAAAGTTATGGCTTTTTTAACCATAACCTAGACTAAATTCAACCATAACCTAGACCAGGTTGAGGGGTCCACTGGGCTAAAAACCAGGTCTAAACCCAGAATTAACATGGGAAACTAGTACTACAAAGTCAGGACTAAACCAGCTCTGAACCAAGACTAAAGACGGTCTGAACAAAGTCTAAACCGGACTAAACTAGGTCTAATCAAAGTCTAAACCAGGTCCACTGTGGTGAGGTGGCCCATTGCCGCCTCACAGCAAGATGGTCCCGGGTTTGAGTCCTGGACCGGGCACCAGGACATTTCTGTGTGGAGTTTGCATGTTTTTACCGTGTCTGGGTGGGTTTCCCCCAGTTTTCCCCATCAACCCAAAACTATGAACATTAGGTTAATCCTCCAGCTAGGTACCTCCTGACCAAGATCTGGAGATGGGTCCCCGGGCACCGCTCTGCGGCTGCCCACTCCTTCTGAATTGTTGCCCCAGTGGCATTGAGGGATGAGTCAAATGCAGAGGACACATTTCCCTATGGGGACAATAAAGTGTAACCTAACCTGACTAAACAAGGTCTAATCACTTACTAAACTACGACCAAACCAAAATGAAACCAGAATTAAGCCAGGATTTTACCAGGAATATGAAAACCTAGACTATTTACTTATTTTATTCAGTTTCTGTTGTGTTTTCTGATATTATGACACTTGAATATACAGAATTTTGATGCCCTTAATTGTTTTTTTATTGTCTATAGACCAAATACACAACTTCAGGAAGCAAGCAACCAACAATCTGAACAGCCCATACGACTACAACTCGGTCATGCATTATGGCAGGTGGGGTTACCTATAGACTGTCTTAATTAAAGGCCTGTATGTTATGGCGCTGCTGGACCATATAGTTTTGATCTGCTTTCATGTAGGTATGCCTTCTCTGATGATGGGGGGCCCACAATCATCCCCAAACCTGATCCTTACATTCCCATTGGCCAGAGAGATGGACCTAGTGCTTTAGACTTACATAAAATAAATGTGCTCTATAACTGTGGTAAGTTAGTTCATATTTGCTATGAATGAATGTATGTTATATGATTTAATGATATTCTCTTCTACCCATCACAGGTGCCAATGAATAACTGGATAGCAGATAAACTTGGGTCTGTTTGGCTTTTTTTCTTGTGTAGGTGTAGTTGCACTAAAACCTTTTTTACATAAAAATCAGAGACATGCCATCGCTTTGTACCATCCATTATTACAATAAGACTTTAATAGCTACATAGCATCAGTTATCTTCAGTTCTGTCACTGTTACATTGAATAAAATAGATCATGCTGTCAGATATGTGTACTGTCCATTTGTTGTGATTATTATCTGTCTTTTTCTTGCATATTGTGTGTTCAAGTTCAGTGCAAAGATGCAACGAGCTTTACAAAACTGTGCATCATTTTAAACAGCATGCATGGCCCGGGTGCCACATATGGCCCTTGACCAGTCCATGTCAGGCCCTCAGAAGGCTTGGTAACACAATAATCAACACATATTGTAGGAATTGTACTGTATAATACCAAATTTTGAGGACATTTAAAGGCACAATTTACTGGGGTAAATGAACTGTGGATTTACTCTACAAAAAGTCCTTTTCTGTATGTATTATTTGTATAGTGGAATAATTGTCCACCCCTGTTCAAGAGTCTTTATTATCCTTGAACAGGGCTGCTGCAATTTGTCATAGCAGCAGCACAATATACAAAATAGACAACAAATGAATAAAAACACACTACAGTGTCTTATTAAGAATAGCATAGTGCAATATTGCAGACCCGATTAGTGTCATCGTATTATAGGGTCATAACACAGCTCCCGCTCCCGCTCTATGGGCTGTCTCGTGTCCCTTGTCTGCAGAAGGAGGAGCTTGTGGTCCCAGTGTGCGCACCACACGCTCGTCTTCCTCAAAGCTCCGCTCTCAGCCGCTCTGCTCGGTTGGATCAACTGGTAACCGTCGTTTATTTTATCACATAGTCTCATAAACATGAGCGATAACGAGAGAGGATATGGCCGGGTGAGTAACACTAATGTAAAATCTTTGGGATAAACGCTCAAACATAGTTTCGATTTTGAAGACAGACGGTATTTTCGGTATTGCCGTATTCTGCTAATGCTTTAGGCTAATTTTAGCTAATGCTTCATCGCAATACTTTGTTATGAAAAACGGTTAGATGTACTCCAGTAACCCGTGAATTTCTATATATTGTGTGCATGTGTTAGACTAAAATACATATAAACCCTTGGTGCACGCGTATACAGTCATATAACCATGTGTATTGTCGGCTGTGGTTTTAAGTGCGTGAAGATGGTAGGCCTCAGGCCTCGGAGTGTGCGGGAAATGGAGACGCACTCCTTTATTCTTCGACGGTCATGTTAATGCGCACACGTGATCGTGCATACAGTTAACTATGCACAATTATTATACTTTGTAATATGAGCAAAGAGCTAGGGTCGCGACGTTATGATACAGCGTATGTTATTATTTGCGTCTTGTGGGGTTTGCGCATGTGAAATCGTGCAGTCCCTGATCCCAAATAATTTAATTGTCTTCGATGTTCTGTTGTATGTTATGTTGAATCTTTAAATGGATTATTAAATAATTGATGTTTACACACATGTTGTACTATCACTCCCTACCAAACCAACAACATGGCGACAGAGTAGCTGCCTTCTTCCGTGAAGGCCCGCTGCAGAGTGAAACTGAAGTTGGCGCAATAAGGGTTCTGTTATGTTTTCTAGAGCTCTTATAGGATTTATGTAGTCCAATATCATTTACCTCTACGGTTAAACAAAATGACAAATAAAATGCCAAGCACATAGAGTTAACATAACTTTTGGCCCATTGTGCTTGTGATTATATCAGGAGATGACTTAAAACCAGTGGCTTTAAAGTGAGAGCTCATGTACTATGGACTTCTGTTTATGACCTGTTAACACTCTCACTTTAAAACATGGTGGGGAACCAGAATGTCAAATTCGATATAAATCGTTCTATATTGTGTTGTCGTCAGTGAGCAGGCCCGTGCATGTGATACAAACGTATAGAACACAAAGCTTTGCACCGGTTTCAAAGTTGTAATTGTAGTCATATTCTTCATGCTTTTCTTTTTCATAAAGGTTAAGATTGGACGAAGAAAATGCAGAAGAAGGCTAATATCAATAATATGAAGCTGAATTTGTGAATGCATGCTAAAACATGAGGAGGGAAGAAGTATGGGCAGTGTGTGAAATGGGGGAAGTACGAAGAATAAAAAGATTTGAAGAAAGAAGAACGAATATTGTGACGTAATGAAGTAATGAAGTTACAGAAATGAAGTTTATGAAGTAATCTGGATAAGGTATAGGGCTAAGTCATTTTCTGGTCTGTTTGTCAAATGCGTGCATGTTCTTGTTATCAACTGCAACACAGTAATTTAAATCCACACTCATACTTTCTGTTTTCTGTCATGTTGACAAATTAAGTGATATCCATACACATATTTTACTGCTCTCATTAGTTAAGTCTGCTCCAAAAACATTTCTCTGCTGTCTTTCCCTCCACTTCCTGAACTGTCCCTTTCATACACCTCTGAGGCTAGCTTTACTTCATAACGACACTACACGTGTTTCATATTTCCAAACATGTTCTTATAAGCGCTCTGTGTGTGTGGTTGGTTCAGGAATCCCGCTCTGAATCTCGGAGCGTGAGTCCTCGTGGATCTGGGAAGTCTGCCAGCTCCAAGGAGGGATCCCGGCACTCCCGCTCCAAGTCCCGCTCTCGCTCCAGGTCCAAGTCTGGGTAAGTGACTCTTTATGCAAAAGGTCGCTGCAGTTGTTGGTACTTTGTGTAGTAAATGTGTCTTCAAACACTTGTATTTGTGGCTAAAAACAAAGTGACAATAACAAGTCACATGGAAAGACAAAGTTGTGACTCCCCATTTTCTCGTCTGCAGCTCCCACCATGGCTCTCGGCGCAGGTACAGCCGCTCTCGATCCCGTTCTCGCTCGTATCGCAGACGTTCTCGCAGCAGGTCATACAGCGGAGAGAGGCGCCGCCACAGCCACAGCCGGTCACCCATGTCCAACCGCCGCAGGCATATTGGCAACCGGGTAAGATGTGTGCATATCAAAGCTGTTCACTCGCTTCCTCAAAACTCCTCAAATAGAGAGACTAAGTGAAAGCATAGACATTGATACATAGACTATACATTCATCAGAGCATCACCATATTTCTTCAGACTAACTCATGATGTAAACAGATGAATTAATGGTAAATGAGAGCCACTGATTTTTATGAATAAAATGCAAAAAAAAAAGTAGCCTGGCAAGCCAAATGAGAGTTCTCTGTATATTCTGTACAGAGTGAATCAGTCTGGTGACCCTCCCCTTCACAGAAACTTCCCTCCCATACAAAACTCTCTCAGCGCAGCCTGATTGGTTGATCTGCAGTGACGCTTGCTTCGTGCGTTGCGTCACTCGGTCTTTGCTAAAGCAACTCAGAATTAACTTAAACATAACTCAAATAATCACTGGTATGCAGCACAATAATCCATTGTCCACAGAGAAATGCATTATATTTAGCTTTTAAAGTTATTTTTTGTATCTCCTGCTCTGAAGCTAATGCATGGCTGTTGCTGGTTTAAAAATAAAATTAAGAACACAGGCCCACTCAGGTTCTGGACCTCTGAGTCTGCTTCTCTCTTATGCCCTAGGTGCCCATGGTACCCGATCTAACACATAACATTTAGCATACAACATAAGCTAAACAAATTACTATGAAAAATAAACCTAAGAAAATGTATTCTAAAGAGCGAAGAATAATCCAAAAATAGATAAATAGCTCCTACACGACCAGATGCCATTCGCTTATCGCTATCTCCATCTGGTTACTGTTTACTTTACGTTTCTGATTGTTTATATAGTATATACCATAATAGTTTTGTTTCTTAAAATTACCAATAAAGTATTATGCCACAAGTCACTACATTAGAGAAAGTTGGATCAGTATTACAGGCTACTTAACAATGATAAACCTAATGTTACTAAATTGTAGCTATATATTCCACTGTGACATGGATTGTATTGGAAGTAGCGCTCTGTTCAATGTGAAAAATTGACTAAAACACTCAACTTCTTCCAACAATTCCAGGCCAATCCAGATCCCAACGCCTGCTTGGGAGTGTTCGGCCTGAGCCTTTACACCACAGAGAGGGACCTGAGGGATGTCTTCTCGAAGTACGGACCCCTAGCTGATGTCAGTATTGTGTATGACCAGCAGTCCAGGCGCTCCAGGGGGTTCGCCTTCGTTTACTTTGAGAACACAGGCGACGCTAAAGAGGTAAGGGGCTGAGAATATGACCTCTGGTTAAATCTGAAATATGTACCATGTTTACCAATGTTTTGTTCTTCTAGGCTAAGGAGAGGGCTAATGGCATGGAGTTGGACGGGCGCCGCATCAGAGTGGACTTCTCCATCACAAAAAGACCTCACACCCCAACACCCGGGATCTACATGGGCCGCCCAACGTATGTAAAATTTTACTTACAATTATGGGTAGAAGAAGCCTAACATTTAGATAGTAATGACTTGATCAGATACCGATACCCAGTGCTTCAAGTAAACAATGACAGCATTCAATGTCTAAGCTCTTATTCACAAAAAGCAATGACTGCTAGGGTCACTGCATTAAATTCAAATGTTGGCAAAAGCATTTGTAGGAGGCAGTTCTCACTTCTCAATGCAACAGTAACAGTCAAACGGGCTGAACCAGTTTGGCTGAAAACGTCAGGGCTGATGACAAGAATCAAGGCACTTGACAGGTTATTTTAGGCTGCATGCTGATACATCAGATAGACTCTGGGAACGGTAAACCTTTATTTTCCAAACTTAAGGTCAGAACTACGTATGGGAACTGATGAGGTTAGAGAAAAAGTGTACTCGAGTGAGAAAAGAATATTACCCATTTTGAAGGGAAAATAATTCAAGAGTCATTCAGAACTTTGGAAAATGATGGTCTGATTTATTTTTTACGATGAATATATTGAGGACGGAAAATAATTAAAGGGTACAAATTCTGGTAATTTTAAGTAGGGATGCACCGATATGAAATTTAAATTACCACTTTGGCCAATTCCAATACCAGTATTTTGCAGGCATGTTTTAGTAGACTCTGTTTCTAGAAATCATAGAAATGACCATAAATATAATGTTTACTACATTTTGTCATCCTTAATTTAGACTTTGAAAGGACTTTTCTTTCTGGTTCTAAACCTAAATATGAGAAGTTATTCTTTAACATTGGCCACTTGTATTGACCGATATCAGTCAAATTTATATATATTGGACAATACTGATGTTGAGCTGATGTATCAGTGCCTCCCTGATTTAAATCAATAAACAATCATTAGTCAATCAATCAAAAGTCATTACTACCCACCTCTGTATGAGACCTAGTTTTCAAAGTATACTGTGGAATACTACATTAGAATTTACTGTCAGCAGGTATTGTCAGTTCTGCTACATAATTGTTAATGATTATTAGTAATTAAATGTATAAATGTTTATAATAATTGCTCAGATTTCTGCTTTGTCCACATGCTAATATTTGTAATGCTGACGTAATGTATGTTTGTTTTTTTAAGTGGTGGAGGTGGGCCCAGTGGACCCCGACGTTACTCCCGGGACTACGACCGTGGGTATGACCGTGGCTATGACAGAGGCGGCTACGATCGCTATGATGACAGAGACTATTACAGGTCATACAGGTCAGCCTCTGACCAAACCTTCTAGCTCATCCATCTGGTATCGCTGTGTGTTAAATTATTTCTGTTATTTTGTTATTTCAGAAAACGCTCTCCATCACCTTACTACAGGGGTGCGTACCGGTCCCGCTCCAGGTCTCGTTCGTACTCTCCTCGTAAGTAATGGACACAATTTTGTTTTTATGTCAAAGATTACCACCACGGCTTGACATTAGCACTAGCCAACCTGCCAAATGTGGGTAGATCTTAATTTTGGCTCGTAACATATTCACTCACAGTAGCCACTTTGGCCAGTTGGATTTTGGCCAGTCCAACATCCAATCCATCACATGTTTTTGGTATAAATAAAACATCCGTTTCAAAATATTTGTTAGTTACGTGTTGAGGACTTGAATAAAGGGGAATTGGTGTTTGGTAACTTTTGAAGAATACTTGCCACAGTGGCCAGTGAACTAAATCGTGTAATGTCAAACCACTTTCCTAACTCTTCACTCTGTTGTCACAGGTCGCTATTGAATGAAGTCATGATGTAGTTCCTGGTTTGCGTGTCACAGAATGAGTCTCTCTTTGAGTGGTTATATTTTACAGTGGTCATCTGATGTCCATGTGCAGAAACTGTACTTACAATATTATAAGTGAAATACTTATGTGAGCTGTTGTCATGTTTTTATTTTTATTTGACCCTCATGGTTAAGTTTATTCAAAATTTTATTTTTTTGTATGCCGTCTTTGAAGAAATTAAAGGAAGTTGCATTTTCCACTTTTGACTCTTTCTCTTTTTTATGGTTGTGGAAAAACATTGTTATTGTAGCATTTTGCAGAGATTAAAGCTGCAATACCCAATAATTTTACCCCGGACCAGCTTCTTTAAGAAGCAGGGCTAGTGCTGGGCGGGTTTCTCCGGGGCTTTTGCTGCATCTTATTTGTACTTGGCTATATTGCCACTTTAGAGATACCCATCGTGATTTCGCCCCTATTTTTTTCCAGAGCAAAAATAATTAGAGATCCAGTCACTTCCACAGTACAGGAACTCTCAGATTGGTTGAAACATTGTTTAATTTTTCAAGAACTAGAATCTGTTATTGAAGGAGCTGAGGTTTTATTTAAAAATTAAAAAATGTTTAGATCAAAGAAAAATATGGAGCCAGCATCAGATGCTGCTTGTGATTCTGGTACTTCCTGGTTTATTTGAGAAGGAGAGAAAGGGGAGTGAGTCATTCAGACTTTCAAACGTGTACTTTTTTTGTTTGTTTTTCACTGCACATAATCAAGTATTGCAACTTTAAATGCATTTTGTGCTAAATTTAAGTTTTTTGTGTTGCTAAAGATACACAATCTCATTTGCACAATAATGTAGTTACAAACAGTGCGACATCTCCCCCTGCTGGGCAAACTCAACTGTACCCTGTGACTACTTGTACACAAATTATCATAGTGATTGTCAACTGGGGGATCGGGGGCCAAAAATATGTTACTGATTGAAAGAATATATATATTTTTAATGCCCAGCTGTTCTGAAGTCAAACTATTTCACATCAATGTTGTAAAGAAAATATGTAAGTACAAGTTTAATAAAAATGGGATGGTTGAAAACAATTATGGACGACATCTTTTGTAGCTTAGTTTACACCTTACATGACATTAGCATGGGCCAACTAGCCAAATGCAGGTCGTTTTTTATTTGTGGTTAATAAGACATTAACAAGCACTAGCCATTTTGTCCAGTTGGATTTCAGACATACATTTTAACTTATTAAGCCTGACTTCATATTTAAATCAACTTTTCAATGAAACACAACCCCCCCAAAAAACAAATGATCTCATATACATAAAAATAAAATTGTGGCTACTCAAAATCTTAAATGGCTAGTAACATTTGATGAATAATAGCCACAGTGGTCAGTGAACAGTAAAGTTAATGTTAAGTCCTGATGATGACTGTTGCAACATGCACATTTTCCGGATTTAATAACTGGTTGACATTGTTTCAGTGCAATATTCTTGGGATGTCTCGTGTGAATTGTTATCTTGAGGTCATGCCACAGCATCTCAATCGTGTTGAGGTCAGGAGTCTGACTGGGCCACTCCAGAAGGTGTGTTTTCTTCTGTTGAAGCTGTTGTTGATTTACTTCTATGCTGTCCTGTTGCATCACCCATCCTCTGTTGAGCTTCAGTTGGCGGACAGATGGGTCTTAAATTTTTCCTGCAAAATTCATTTTTCTGTCGATGACAACAGTCCGTCCATGCCCTTAGGCAGCAAAGCAGCCTCAAACCATGATGCCCCTCCACCATATTTCACAGTTGGGATGAGGTTTTGATGTTGATGTGCCTTTTTTTCCTCCACACATAGTGTTGTGTGTTCCTTTCAAACAACTCAATTTTGGTCTCATCGGTCCACAGAATATTTTGCCAGTAGTGCTGTGGAACATCAAGGTGCTCTTTTGCAAACTTCAAATGTGCAGCAATGTTTTTTTTGGACTGCAGTGGGTTCCTCTGTGGTGTCCTCCCATGAACTCTATTCTTGTTTAACGTTTTACTCATTGTAGATTTGTCATAAAAATGTTAGCATGTGCCAGAGATTTCTGTAAGTCTTTAGCTGACACACTAGGATTCTACTTCACTTCATTGAGCATTCTGTGCAGTGCTGTTGCAGTCATCTTTACCGGATGACCACGCCTTGGGAGAGTAGCAACAGTGCTGAACTTTGTCCATTTGTAGATGGTCTGTCTTACTGTGGACACATGAACATCAAGACTTTTAGAGATACTTTTGTAACCTTTTCCAGCTTCGTGCAAGCCAACAATTCTTGGTTGTATGTCTTCTGAGAGCTCTTTTGTGCAAGACATGGTTTACATCCGGCAATGCTTCTTAAGAACAGCAATCTAAAAACTATTGTATGTTGTTCATAGGGCAGGGCAGCTTTTTATAATAATACATTTTATTTGTAATGCACTTTACATTTCAAGAAAATCTGAAAGTGCTACAGCTTTTAAAATTGACTAACAATAAGGTCACTTAGCAAAAGTAAAAACAAAAACAAATGGTAAAGCATTCCACAGGCGTGGGCCAGTGGACTGAAAGGCCCGGTCTCCCATAGCTTTAACAAACTCATCCAATCTCATCACATTGATTGGACTCCATGTTGGCTGATTCCTGGCTCCAATTAAGCTAGGGGTTCACATACTTTTTTCACCCTGCACTGTGAATGTTTACATGTTGTGTTCAATAAAAACATGACATTTAATATAACATATAATTTGTATGCGGTATGAGTTTAAGCAGACTGTGTTTGAAGATCAGAACACATTTCTGACCAATTTATGCAGAAATCCGAGTAATCCTAAAGGGTTCACATACTTTTTCTTTCAACTGTATTTATCAAAACAAAGCTAATTTTAAACTACGACAGCTCAGTTAGCGGAATGTTGAAGTTGTTGCCAGCATTATGATGCATATGTTGCTGGACTGGATTGACAGAATAATAAAGAAAGTAATACAGATTATTTTTCTTTGTGTGTATGTAGTTCATGTTTAGGGGTGTAACGATACATCATTGTATATTGATATATCGTAATTACCAATATCGTAGTTAGCAGAGTGTTGAAGTTGTTGCCAGCATTATGATGCATATGTTGCTGGACTGGATTGACGGAATAATAAAGAAAGTAATACAGATTATTTTTCTTGGTGTGTATGTAGTTCATGTTTAGGGGTGTAACGATACATCATTGTATATTGATATATCGTAATTACCAATAATCGTATCGTAGCAAAATTGATTGGATTAATATCGGGGATATTTAATGATACTCACTGCATTTATATTTACTTTTTAAAATAAAAAAAGTCTAAACTAGGGATGCTCTGATCAGGGTTTTTTGCCCCCGATCCGAGTCCTTTGACTTTTGAGTATCTGCCGATACCGAGTCCCGATCCGATACTCTTATAATACATTTAAAAAATGAAAAAGATTGAAGAAAACTATCCAAGGTGTCCCTTATTTATTATTATATTTTAATAAGTAACATACACACCACATCACACACAATTTTGCATACAAGCAGTGCTTGAACATTCTCCGGTCAAAACAGAAAAAATACTCTTCACATTAGAACATAGTGCAACTTAGACTCAATAGTCTCATATTAAAACAAACAGCAT
>JAVQKC010067211.1:0-26158 GCA_036025475.1 Philypnodon macrostomus
CAGTAACACGGGGAGGACATGCAGACCTCACAGAGATTGTAGTCGAGTTCATGCTAACAGTCTACAACTGTGGACTTATTTGTCTAATAATATCTTCAGAATCAAACGAGATTATGAATTCATCATTTCTTTCTAATTAACAGCTTCCTCCCTTTTTTGAGAAAGGCTTTGTGTCTACTCCAGAGTACCATTATAGCTATAGAGCCGTTTAAATAACAATTATTACTTTTTTATATTTATTTAAAATGAAGAATGCACCAATACATTGACTTAATATTGGTCTATATCCACATGGTTGATCATCCATCAGCAATCACAGCATAATGATGGAATGTTGGTATCTGTTTAGAATATGTATTTTAGTGATTATCTCTTTTTAAGGCCGTCTGCCTGTTTTTGAGTTGTATTTACTCAGATATTGTACCTTGATTCAGCCTGATGTTGCAGTACTTTGATTTTCAAAGTGACCCAGAACAAAGTCTTAAGGCATGTATGTGTACGTAATAAATGCTGCTGGATTTGAATGTTTATGGTGTATGTTAATGGACACATGTAAAGTTAGCATTACCACTGTCTTTTTGGAACCTCATATTTTCACATAAAGTCGGCTGTATTTTTTAATTTATGTAAAGCCAGTTTAAGCATCAACATCAATAAAATGCATCATCCTCCTGTCCTCTTGTCTGGGCTAATGTGTTTCACACGTATGTTGGAGTAATCCTGTATGCTGAGGCAGTGATCTTCTAAGTAGGTGAAGACACCTGGTATCAACTTTCTGCACACTGCCACCTTACTGCTACTTTACATCGTTTGCATTAGTTGTAGTGAAGTCAATGTGGCCATCAGGAGGAAAGAGTGCCTTAAAGAATAGTACATAGTCCCGTCCGAGTGCATACTGTCGTCGTGTCCCTGCGCAAGACACTTAACCCACATTGATTATGAATGAATATCGTTGAGTGATTGGTGTTTGGTGGTGGTCGGAGGGGCCGTAGGCGCAAACTGGCAGCCACGCTTCCACCAGTGTGCCCCAAGGCAGCTGTGGTTACATAAATAGCTTACCACCATCAGGTGTGCCTGTGGAGTGAATGAATAATACAAAAAATATCTATGTAAGCTCTTTGAGAAATCCTTGAGCATTGTAAAGCGCAATATAAATCCAATCCATTATGCTCATGTGTTCATATAAGAAACCTGCTGAAGTTGAAGTAGAAAGGTGATTATGTGACCAGAAAAGGGGAAAATATCCAGTGAGTGGCAGTTCTGTGGGTGAAACAGATTTACAGAAGACCTTCTCTCACACAAAATAACAAAGCAGCAGAAGACTACACCAGGAGTCACTTTATTAGGTGCAGCACAATTAAACCAAATAATCCTATAAACGCAGTATCATATTTTTTTGATGACTGATGCCCAATGGCTGCAGTTCAGTGGAAGTTCAGAGATTTAATCCTGAGGTGAAGTGGGAAATAGGGGAGGAACAACAATCTGGAAGTCTCTGCACAAATACGGGACGTCAAAGGAATGTGTCAACAGAAGACCGGGGCATCAACAACAGCTTTAATGTGTCCAGTTCAGCTCCGGGACAAAAAGAGGTTTCGATATTCCATACATACAAATGTTTAATGTTTCCTGATGCCATTATGCTGTCTCTCTTTTATTGACAATGCTCTAACGAACTATTTTTACACTAGTGGCTATTCACTGGTAAAACTGCACAAAGACTCTATTAGGAATCTGAATTGATCATTTCTATAAGGCCTACTTTTGCCAAGATGTATGTTTGCTATGGACGTCTGTTGGCATTTATGTATTAAAAAAATGGAAGCTAATAATCTCATTGATGGTCAAAGTGTTGGTATAAAAAGCAGAAGCTAATAAAGGTAGATGATGCATTTAATTAGGATCCACTAGACATAGCATAGTATAGGCTCCACCCACTTGTGACTCAATGCAGCTTTGTCATATACCATCAAAATTGCTCTTTACATAGATCTTTACATAGGACATTGTGTGGTGTGTTGGTGAACTTCTGAATGAGGTTCAGTAGGATCCTTGAAAGTCACTGAGTTTCTTTACCAGTAGTATTTTATAACCCTGCTGAAAATCCTGTTAGCGTCCCCTCTGATCCAACCTTGACCAAGATGAGTTGTAGTAAATGACTCAACTTCAACGTAGCTCAGTGTATATCAGACAAGGCTTCAAGGACTCTTACGTCACTGATAAAACAACATATATTTACTGTTACAGACTCAGATTGACCACCATAGTGATTCATGAAATACAAAAGTCATTGTGACTTATATTTGTGTTTGTGCCAGCATGTGATGGATTGTATGACTGATGAAACATGTCTGATATTCTTTCTACACTAATGCAAACATTCCCTTTACACACATCCAATATTTATCCACAGACACATTGGTTTAGTTTTACTGTTGAAGACCCTGGAATAAAAACATTAACATAATAAACCGATGAGTTCTTGTTGAAGTTTTGAATCACATTTTCTAATCTGCTTACTCTGTGTTCAGTACAATACAGTTCAGGTGGTCTCGTTTTCAGCTGTGTCTCTAATTCTGCACATCTGCATTGACTCAACTGTGTTCGTGTCAATTCACTGAAAATAACCTGAAACCAGATCTTATTTTGAGGAAGTCCTGTGTCCCCCACAGTCTGTGTATCTCACGAGATGGGTCTGAGCTCTGGCCCCTCGCAGCTGCAGCCCCACTTTCTCTTTGGAGCTCTGGGTTTGGTGTTGATTGGGGACATGAGGCAGATGGAAGGAAATGACAGGAATGTGTTACAGAGAAGGATTTCACATGGAGAAGAACATGGAGAACATGAAGAAGAACATTGAGATCATGAAGAAGAACATGGAGAACATGAAGAAGAACCGGAAGTGGAACATGAAGAAGAAAATGAAGAGCATGAAGAAGAACATGAAAAAGAACATGTAGAAGAGCATTGAGAACATGAAGAAGGACATGTAGAACATGAAGAAGAACATGGAGAACATTAAGAACATGAAGAATATGAAGAAGAACATGAAAAAGAACATGTAGAAGAGCATTGAGGACATGAAGAAGAACATGGAGAACATGAAGGAGACCATTTAGAACATGAAGAAGAACTTTGAGAACATGAAGAAGAACATGAAGAAGAACATGAGGATGAACATGAAGAACATAAAGAACATTAAGAAGAACATGAGGATGAACATGAAGAACATAAAGAACATGAAGAAGAACATGAAGAAAATGGTGGTTGTATGGTTGGAGGCTGTGTGTATGGAATGGCTGCTAGCCAGCACTCAGCATGCCTCAGGGCAGACGTGGCTCGCCAGGTGGGTTACCACCAGTGCTTTTGGTGTTATGAAAAGCCCTTATTATTAATATCAGTATTGTGTATTCAACAATGTAACTTCAAACTGAAAAGTAAATGGTTACGTCTGGGCAGCAGAGGTTTTAAAGTCAGTCTGGCAGTCTGCCCCAGGCCAGCTGTGGCTACAGAGTTAGCTCATCTCTGATTGACCATGCAGTGTAAGCCCTGTAACTAAATGGATATATTGTCTGGGATGTGGCCCATAGTTTCTGGGAAAGACTCCAGCCACTTTGAGAGTAAGTGGAAGTAGATTCTGTGACTTTTCTGGGATTTTCTATCACGTTGTTTATGTCTTAGTGTTACTGTCTGTCTATCTTAGTGCATTCATTCAACATGACACTATTATTTAGGCCAGAAAAAGAAAACAACTGATATCTTTTTATAATTTTGGTAAACCGTAGATTACCAGTGAAGTTTGTCATCAGTACCAACAGCCAAAAATAACCTTAGACGCTGAATGAACATGTTTAATGGTCTCAACACACTCACTCAAACACTGATAAAGTCACTTTACTATAAGTTCAACAATAACCCAGCATCTCCCTTATACTTTGATCATATCTCAAGCCAAACATAATCGTGCACCTGCAGTAAACCAAGTCTTTCAACACTGAGTCATCTTTAAATCAGATCAAGAAACTCAAAGCTTCTCATTCATGAAAGATGGCTTACAAAATGTACTTGAATAATGAGAAATAGAGACTTATGACCTGTTTAAAACATCACTTAACCTTGAAAACATGAAAAATATATAGGAAACCAAGGATGGATGCCCTGCCTGTTGTTGAGTCCCCACAGCCCCAAAAAAGAACAAGTGAGACAAAGAATAAATTGATTTGGGTTTTTTGGAAGTACAGGGTGTTAAATTGTGCAGTGTATATAAAACTGTTTTTAAATAGTTTTGTAATGTGAGCTGATGGAGGGGCAGTTGGGTAAATAATAATGAAATAATTAATAGTAAATAATGTTTCATCTGCCTCCACCTTCCTCTGAATCCTTCCCTCATTTAACTTCAGGTCCTCGTGTATGTATGGATGGATGAATGTATGTATGTATGTATGCATGTATGTATGTATGGATGGATCTATATATGTATGTGGCAGCTCTAACCTCAGCACATCAACATGAAAACACACTGTTTTGTGGTCTGTTGCTGGGTCAGTCTCAATATGAAGGTTCAGGCTCAACTTCTTTCTTTTGTACTAGTGCTGTGACCCTCCTTTAATTTGCCCCAATCTCAGGGTCCATCCTGGTGACCACAGGGGTCTTGCATCGGCCAAAGCTGTTTATGACCGGTATGACCTTCCCAGAGGGGCCTTTCAATACCAACTGAAGCTAGAGCCACACAAAGGGACTAAAGGTCACGAGCTATGACCTTTTTGTTTTTATTGGTTTCATGTTGAGACTAAACCTGTCCAGTCAAGTTCAGGAATCAAACTCTGCCATTTTTACACCATCCTCTTCCAACTGAAACTCCTTAATCCAGGACCTGGGGTAACTTTGGAGCACCTCAGGTGGGGGAACTTAGACCTGTAGTCTGGAAGTTTTATAATAATGTATTTTTTAAACGCTTAATGTGGACTATTAAACTATAATGTAAAGTGAAGCTATCATGATTATTATCCTACAGCAACATCAAATCACAAACTCTTATTTGTAAAATAGTTAACATCAAACCTACTTAACATTATAGAACAGGGTCAGATAGTCAATGTCCGATAGAGTTGTCAATGTCCGATAGAGTTGTCAATGTCAGATAGAGTTGTCAAAGTCAGAGTGTAAATGAAATGAAGCTTTGTTTTTGTTTTTTACATTAAATCTTATGTGCTGTTTCTTGAAGCATACAAAATGGTACAAAAATATTTTTAGAATTTGGTAATAATAGAAGATTTAACAAAACAATATGTTCCTGACAAGCAGGTTCAGAAAACACTAACCTCCACACCTGACACCTGTCCCATAGACACACAGCTATTCTTAATGGAGCAGCAGGTACATGGTGTGTATTTATGTCTATGACACAGAACAAACTATAAAGACTTACAGGCACTTATCTTTTCTGTGGTCACTGTTTGGGCTAAATTTGACATGTTTTTTTGTATTTTGTATTTTGAGTTCAGAATAACATACAGTGTGCTTGTATGCATGGCGGTAATTGTGTTGTACCAAAACAAAAGGCCTAGTTTATGTCAAAAGAAAGTGAAGTTATGCCTTTAAACCAGTTTCTCAAATGTCCTCAAAATGCAAAAGGTCATAAGTGGTCCGCGAGAAGGTGTCAGTTTCACTAAGCCTAATGTAAATGTAGCCGAAACAGAGATGGTCCTCACCTCTCCATATGGTCCTCACCTCTCCATATGAATTTTAATGTTTTAACTTATTCACACACAATGAAATTACTGTACTTTAGGGCTATCAGTAAAGAGTGAGTTTCATGTATTTTTTTTATGCCAAAGTGGTCCTTGGTTTGAAACAGTTTGAGAAACACTGCTCTAGACATATACTGTAAACACTGAGCAGCTTGTTCCATAATATTTGACCTGACCACCTGATTCAGCCAAGCACACCGTATACCTTAATGAATTATCTATTGTACTGTACACTGAGTGCTAATGGACCACATGTCTAGACAGCAGAGGTGTTTTTGACAGATGTGTAAGTATTTTCACACAAAGAATGTGGGCTCAATACAAATCAATATTATTCAAAGACAAAACTCAATCAAAATGTATTTAATATTTTATTTTGTACTCTAATCCTCTCATTTTAGGTGGTTTTTGAGATTTTTGAAACCAGACCAATGTAAAATAGTCTATGGTAGTTTACTTAAAGCTGCACTACCTGATTTTTGTATTTGAGCAAAAATAATAACTCAGTCAATAGCACAGTTTAACAAAAGTTCCATCCATCCATCTTCTTCCGCTTTTCCAGGGCCAGGTCGAGGAGGCAGCAGAGATGCCCAGACACTTCCTCCAGATGTACCGGGGGAGTGGGGGGGATTCCAAGGCGCTCCCAGGCCAGCTGAAAGAATAATCCCTACGGTGTGTCCTGGGTCTTTCCCGGGGTCTCCTCCAGGTGGGACATGCCCGGTGTCCAGGGGGCATGCGAAACAGATGCCCGAGCCACCTCAGCTTTAAGAGAGAAAGAAAATGAGACTTTGAGGTCCTCTTTGGGCTATTTTTGTTGTAGAGCGAGGAAAGGAAATGTTTAACCAATCACATGCTTCCAAAGAACAGGAGCCCCCTGATTGGTCGATACATCCATTGTCTATCATTTAGGCATTTTTTTTCTTTCACAAAATCAAATATTGCAGCTTTAAGTAAACTGAAAGCAAAATATTTTTTTCAGTGATAAATTCTATTGTTTCTAGCCATTTAGAATTTTCACTATAGCCGCTGTAAGTTTAATCGCAAGGTTTTCCATAGAAGAAGAACAATAAGGACCTAATTATACCCAATTGGACAAAGGTGATTGTGGGGTGAATTTTTTAGCATTTGTCAGGTTGACTAGTGTTAGTGGTCGTTGATAAATGCAGCCACATGTAATAATAGCCGCTTTTTATTTGTATAATGTCATGGTTTATATCAACACTATAAAGGGATGTAGAACAATGCTATTTTTGTTTTCGAATCCACCCACAACGCCATTTAACAAGTATTCACAGAGTTTCATCCATACAGCTCAGTGGTAATTGTTATTTAGACCTATTTTGGTGGATTTACTTTTTCTCTCTCCTTGGTGGTCTGAGGACGTGCCCTGATGTGTGGTCTACAATATGGACAAAAGGTCGTCAAGTCTGCACAAGAGTCAAAATGTCACTGGCATCTCACGAACTAATAACGTTACGGTGACATCATTTATAACCAGTTGAACCAGATCGGTAGGAAGTGTCTATTTTAGTCTGGAGTAAGTGATGTTTAATGTGTGTTGGGAGAGGTTCACTCAGGCATAAATAATGGTTTTATAATCTCCAGCTCTGCTCTATACTGTCATCATAATTCATACCACACACACGTGTATTTAGACTGGGCGTCTGGCATCTCTGTAACAGCTTTAATGGTAGACACGTGAACCACAAGGACAATCTAATCATGTATTTCCGTCATTCCTGAGTGCTTTCAGTCTCCAAAAATCATCCTGGGCTCCCTTAATCTGAAATCTTCAATCAAAATCCAAAAATTTCTATTGAGAACATCTCAAACTACAAATAACTAGCAACTACAAAAAGCTTGAAGTGACATTTGATTACATTTATTCACTTTATTTAGAGACCCCCGCAGAACATTCGTGGACCCCCTATTTGATCATATTGTTGTGCATGTGATGGTGTAGTCATGGTGATGTTTTATCAGTTATCTACTGAATTTAACAGGTTTGCACATTGTTCTGTTGCATATTCTGGAGTGTTTTTATTGACGACTGTGTTATCCCAAACAGGAACCATTTCATTACGTGACACAATTACATTTCAAAGGATAGCTCGAAATGACTAATCTGAACTCATTAGCATCTCCCCGTTCACCCTGAGTCTTGTTCAAACTGGTTATGAAACATGTTGATGACTGGAGGTTATATGATCCAGGCTCTCGATGTAAAAACACTTAAACGGTGCATTCCTCAGACGCACAGAGAGGAAGTGATAATGGTTCAGTGACACATTTATCACACGGCGGCGGCCATATTTGTTTTGCCCAGCGCGTCCTGTCTTTTATCTCTTTAGTAAAACACCTCGTATCAACATTTCAGGCCTGGTGCAAAAATACACTTCAATATCCACTTCAGGGTCCGCTGCCAAAATGTACAGACTAGACCAGGGTGGAATAACTGTGTTGTGTTTAAGGACCTCGGACAAATGAATACTTTGCTCTGGTTTGATCGTTTATCAGCTTCAGGAAGTGCCCTCGGAGGATGGCAAGTGAATGATGAAATGGTTAACGTTTAAAGAGGAAACATAAAGTCATTAATCTTAGAAGCTGTTGGATTATTTGGCATTTGGGGAAAGTGTGAAAAAGCACCACTGTTTAAAAAATTACCTAAAGGTATTGCAGAGGTTATCTGTCAGTGTCACACTTAACAATAAAGCAGCCTCAAATATAATAAAGGCTATAACTGTACCATTAGTGTAACTAGGAGGACCCTAATAGGACCATTATCATCAATCCTAGCAGGCAGACGATGTTCTTAGGCCCCACAGAGTCCCAGGTTTAGGAATATTAATGGACGATAAAGGCTTTTTAATATATATATTTTTGATTTTCATTCTCTCTAAGTCGAGGTAGCAAAGGGTACATGCTGACCTGTAGAGTAACTCACTGAAAGCAAAACACTGTTTACTATCTATGTATTGCATATAAACCGAAAATTCAAGCACACTGAAAAGTAACTCTGTCGTTGGTGCCTTGATAAGCAGTATAATCTGATGATATTTACAACCAGTCCAATTAATGCTGGTGAAAACATAACAATCTTCTTTATAAAAACGGACTTACCGATCACTACTTTAGCTTTAACCCCAATATAAACTCCAGTCAGGTTTATATTGAGTCCCAGAAAAGACGTGCCTCTAATGTGTTTTTAATCTTCATCTTTTGTCCTCGGTGTCATTATGAAATACTGTCCACACACAATGTCTCCAATCTGCCTTTGTCAAACCGGTCTGAACCGGGATTGTGTGCACATGACCCGGAGAGAAAGGTGTTTTTAGGAGCGTCTCATTGAGCCACGGTCCAGAGGGCAGTCAACCAGAGACGTTTCACTAAAGACCAGGAAGTCAGCAGTGGTCACAGACAAAAGAGAGAAAAGAGGTGAAGAAGAGGTACAGAGAGTTGAGCTACAGGGGGCGGAGGTAGGGGTAAAAATGGTCTGAAAGCTACATATGGAGAGACAGACTGCATGATGGTGACATTTAACCAGAAACAATTGGGCACCAACTCGTTTCTACCACAGTGTTCACCATTATTTAGATTTGAATTCCAATCTACCACAGTTTTCTACGAGGTTTATTTTGAATGCTGATTGACGTTCGTGTGAGCCTAAATGCACTGAGTTGCTGTGAGTGTGTGTCTTATAAAAGGAGCCATTTTTGACCAGATTTTCACTAGTGACAGTCTTTGTGATATTACCCAGAGATTTTTTTCCCCCAAAGTGTTTAAGTTTTTCATTTGGTGAACGTCTGCCCATCCTTACCATTAAAGATGCCAGGGTTGAGCTGTATAGGGTTATCAATCTGAACCGGCAAGAAGTATCTTTAAAGGTGTAGTCTGTAAAATAGAAAAAATGTAAAGTAGGTAAATGTAGGCTGTAAATGTAGGCTGTAGGCCAGGGGAGGGACAACAGAAAAACATAACTACGATTGGTCAAAGTGTTAACCCACAAATCTGCATTCATTAAAGTCAATACTGTCTATTTATTACATGCATATTAAATTACATAACACCTTGAACATTGTCCCATTCAAGATGAAGATATCTCTTTTCACCAATTCTGCAAATGCATTTGTCAACACCTGCACAGACTCTGCAGGGTCCATCCGTCTTGATCTGACGGGGTCACTTGCAGATGCTTTTATTCTAAACTGTTTATTGTGTAATGAGGCCCATTAAATGCCCGGCTAATCGTGAAATATTTGGGAAAAAACCTTAAAGTCACTACATGTTTTTGGAAGCAGCCTAACTCCTTCCTAATTCCCGTCCTGTCCCTTTGAGGCACCGGTAGAAACAAAAGCATCAAAGCCAGGGTCAAATGTCACAGGGGTCAGGCTCCTAATGGGCCGCTCAAAGTCAAAACAACAATAACGGCAATAAACTTTTAAAGATGCTAGATTTATGCTTGAACTTGTTTCTATGGAGAATCCAGGGTTCTAAAATAATCTATTTTCCCCCAAATTCCACAAAATGTTCCAAAAGGGCTTGAAAATGAAACAACTTTTTTTGTATTAGTTTTAAAGAAAATCAAAGCCAGAGTAATTTTGTATCATTGCTTCAGTTAGTTTAAAAAAAAAAAAAAAAAAGTTAAAAAAAAGTAACTAGATTGAAAAAGTGGTTCAAATCTAAAATAGTCTAAAATTAAGTTTGCAAAAATCCAGTATGAATATATAAATTTTATTCAATTTCAATATCTTCTTAATACAAAAAATGAAAACACGTAAATATAGTTATTATTGAGAGGAATGTGGAGTTCTGATGTGGTTCTTGTCAAAGTTGTAAAAACACCATCATGTTGTATGCATAAGCCACATGTAGATACTCACCCTCCACACCATCTACATTCTAGCTGCAGTCCAAAGACAGTGAGGTCACTTCACTGAAACAGAGCGGTCTCCTCAGAGTCACGCTAATCCCGGAGCAGAGGGTCACACACCAACATACCTCGTAGATGGCTCAAACACGGATCTAACATAGACCTAACATGGCTGTAACACGCTCCATTAGTGTCCCGCCACAGGCCCCAGAGATGACAGACAAGGTCCCTCTGGAGGAGACCACGGCACACGCTGGAAGCCCTTTGAACGAGATCAAAGCTCCAAAAGATCCTAATGTTTATCTTACTCTGTTGTATGGTGTAAAGTAGGTAATCTTATTATACATTAGCCTATACTTACTGGCCTATCCAGCAACATCAAATCACATTTTGTGGGTTGATAGTTCCCTCCAAACATTTATTTATTATTTAGTTTTTTTATACTGTCCTTGTTCTAGACACATCATCTACCTTGTGTTTGATTGTCATACTGTGTTTGGTGGTGATCAGAGAGAATATGGATGTCATGTTAGTCATTCTGCCCAGAGCAACTTTGGCCACCTGTGAGTCAATGCATGATGGAATAAAAAAAAACTCTATATAGTATATATTAATATATATATATTATTGTATATAGTACATATAGTAGTTTATGTTTAGTTAATGACCTGCTCTATCTGTCCCAAAGTTTTTGATTGATAAATTCATTTGCTAAGTGGTCTCTGTGTTTTGGTCTCAATGCTGATCATTTAAGTCAACTATCAACTTCTATCAAGTTCATTCCTTGACTTTACAACTGAAAATAACCACTTCTCACTGTTACATAAATTCATTCATAAAACACATTGAAGCATTTAATCACAATCTCACAAACATGCTTCAACACAGAATGGTAAAAATGCTTTTGTTGAGATGCACTAAGGACTAAAGAATGTCCATCAGACCTCTCCGGTGAAGTTTCCATTTGCGTTCAGGTTCACTGGATTTACCTGAAAAATGCCCTCATTTTGGAAAAAAAATCATGCTTCAATTATGAGTTACTGTTAGAGGAGACTTTAGAGACTGATCGACATAAACCAGTCGTCCCAAAGTCAAAAACACCACAACATCATAGCCAAATACCATTACATGACATTTAACTGAATATACATTTTAGAGCTGACCCCAATCTTGCCCGAGTTCAGCATAATACTAGTGTTTTTCAATCTGCCCCAAACACATTGCAGTGAAAATGAGACCAAACTGAAACTTTATCAAATGTGAATCAGACCAAACTGAATCAGGGATATTAACAGTTCTGTTTCAATTCTTCCACCTTGGTCAGTTCAACAGAAAACCCATGTTCATGCAGAAGAATGTCCAATATGACTCTTTCATATGTCACTGATATGGAGTGGCAGACACTGACACAGATCAATGCCTCAGGACGTCCACAAGCTTGTTGACGATGTCCCACTCATCAGTCAGATCCCGGGCTACTTCTTGGAAACTCTGAGGAGCAGGTCAATAATAATAGTTGTACATAAATAGGAATAAAAATATATGAACTCAAGTAACATACTGCAAAAGTTGCCCTATTTTATATTTAACAGGTATAATTGTATAAGAAATAGATTGGAATGGGATCAGGTTCAGACCCACTTCATAAACACAGAATATGGATTTTAATGCTCAGTCTTACTGCTCACAGTTCTCCAGGGGATTTAGACAGTAAAAGAATTGCCAGTTGAAAAGTGGTGTAGATCGTGTGGAGAGACTACATCCTGAACTGTCTCATCTGTGACATTCTGTGACAACGAAGCTAAGACATAGTATATTTTTCCACAGATGATCCATGTTAAAATCTGCTTAAATAGGGTTTAATCATGAGTTAAAAATACATACTTTCTCTTTCATGTCTGGCCAAACAGGACATTGTTTGCACATAGAGCCATTGTCCAGAGCTGTGATTTTCGTGATTCGGGGATCGCTGCTGACCCCCTCTGGGATCATTACATGTTCAGATGGTATGCTCTCAGGCGCCTGCTAAGGATTTTGTAAAAGACACATTCCTGACATTCATGTTACTGCTGCTATTGTCCCGTACACATACCTTTGGACATGTGCCGCGAATTTAGACCCAAAATGTCTGATCGCTGATGTGTGGGCGATGAAGTGTGGTGCGGACAGCGAGGGGACAATAAACAGACTGTCAACGGGTCGCACGTTTTGTGATGAAAACGTGCAGCAGAGTGAGACCTCGTGTAAAGACGGCTTTTTAGCAGAAACAACCAATGAAACAACACGGATCTGCTTTTCAACTTCAACTTTTGCAACTGGTTTTGAATCTGCTTTCTTAACTCCCTTAATGGATGATTCAATTGGCTGTGGAGAAAATGGCCGCTGGAAAACGTTAGCGTTTCTTCTTACACATCGGCAAAAATAAAAATAGTTTGTGATCTTCTTCTGTTTATTCCATTAGATGCTGTGGGTGAATGGAGCCTACCTGCAACATTGGGCCTTAGGTGGGGTCTACATTGGATAATAGGCAATTTAGCTAGATCTGATTCACAAGTGTTTTTTTAATGGTTTAGCCTCTAAAGTTAAGACCAGCTGATTTATAGAAATATACCATTGCATTTAGCATACAGTTGTCTAATCCTGACTTGACTAAAATGCATTCACAACATTCTTCTCTGAAAGTGTGACATGACAGGAGGGGGTGGGTGGTGAGACCAGGGCGCCCCACCTGGAAGTACTTCTGCAGGTCAGAGGTCAATGCTATTGGACCTGAGTGACAATGTGTGTCCATAAACAAAAACAACAGGAGGTAATGAGAGAAGTGTGGCGTTCACTGACACCAAGGGAAATGTAGCACTTACAGAGAGCATAGAGGCCAGTGGGTCTCAGGTACCATTTAGTAGAATGAGTAAAGTAATAATAAACCAAACAAAGATAAACCAGAATTAACTAACTGTAGCAGCAGCGGCGGCGGCGGCGGCGGTGGTGGTAGTGGTAGTGGTTGTAATAGTTGTAGTAGTAGCGGTGGTGGTAGTAGTAGTGGTAGTAGTGGTAGTAGTGGTAGTAGTAGTAGTAGTAGTAGTAGTAGTAGTAGTAGTAGTAGTAGTAGTAGTAGTAGTAGTGGTAGTGGTAGTGGTAGTGGTAGTGGTAGTAGAATTTCACCAGTAAAATATGAGACTTTCGTACCTTTAAGAGGAAATGTTCATGTGTTACTTTTACTTCTGTCTTACTTACTTACTGTCTATGTATCTGTGCTTTTACTTTTTCAGTTCAGTATACTTTGGCCACCTGTATTTATTATGATGACATGCAGGCCGGACAAAATATAAATATTGTCCAAATCAGAATCTGTTTTGTAATAAGTATTGTCCAATACTGGACGTATTGTGGGCAGCATGTTTTTTCAGTTTGGAGGAAAACAATAGGACCGGAGACACTGAACTCGGCCCACCTGTGAAGGTAATTTTATTTCAATGGAAACCCCCCTCTGATAATAAACAGCATAATAGTTTTTGTCACAGCATGCTTGAATTAGACTTCTTCCCAACGACCACTTTCCTGTTATCTCACTTGAAGTAAAGTGATCTCTCGATGTTTTAGTTTTAGTTTATTATTTATTTGACAAGGACAAAGTGTAAACACATTAATCTTTACAAAAAGAAGAGGCTTTACACCTGATTTAGCTACAGCTACTTTCCATCTTCAGTCCCCGGCGCAGGTTACAACAATAATATACACTCAACATCCAACCATATACAGTACTACAGCCATTCTTACAACATATACCCATCTATCTATGACCCTTCTCCTGAAAGCATTTCTGAAATCTGACAAGTTTACTTAATAATGAAATAAATGATAATGAGTTGTCCTTATTCTATTTTAGTCCTGGTTTAGACCTGGTTTAGTCCTGGTTTAGTCCTGGTTTAGTCCTGGTTTAGTCCCGGTTTAGTCCTGGTTTAGACCTGGTTTAGTGGTGGTTTAGTCCTGGTTTAGACCTGGTTTAGTCCTGGTTTAGTCCTGGTTTAGACCTGGTTTAGTCCTGGTTTAGTCCTGGTTTAGACCTGGTTTAGTTCCAAATCAAAATTGAATTGAATTTCATAGAGGTATCCACCTATTGCTAATCATATTGTATTCTTAATATTGACATAATCATTGTATATTGTTGATACGGTTATTGTCTAAAAGCTAAGCTCAGAGAGTGGTCCACACAACTGCTACTCTACATTGAGGCCAAAGCAACAAGCCAAGTTTCTTCTTGCAAAGGGGTTGATATTCTTTTAAGCAGGCGGTTCTCAAACTGTGGTACAGGAACCACTGGTGGTATTTGGGCTCTTTTTAGTGGCACTCAGGGGTTTCTTGTGGAGGGCCTGAATTAGACCTGGTTAGTTCTTGTTTAGTCCTGGTGTAGACCTTATTGAATCTAGATGCGTCATAGTTAATGTCTGGTTTAGTCTTGATTTAGTCTCATTTTTGTCCCAACAAAATGGAAATTGAGAAATGGTACTTGAGGTGAAAAATGATCCTGGTGCCACAAGGAAGTTAGGATCATACACCTCACTTATCATAAGCACAAAACCCGGTGAGAACAATGCTTTTAGCCCTGTTGAGGATAAGGGCCAAGCATAATCTTCCCTACTCCAAGAGGGACCATCTGATTTCCTGAGTCTGGCCTGGAACACAGAGGCATTGGGGATTTTAGGTGGACTTTCTCCCCCCATTTTTATGAAGCGCCTGGGGCTATTGGCGGCAGGGCTAAGGTGGGGCTGGAAATGGTTAAGCATAATGGAGACAGTGTTAAGGTCTTAGGGCCCCCAGGCTGGGCAGCTCCAGCAGTGGGAAACACAAATGCTGCATGGGACACTTCACATTCTCAGCTCAAGTAGAGAGGCCAGAGCACTTATACGGGGCATAGGGAAAGTGTTAATAATTGACCATAGATATGCTGTTGTAAAAGTTGATTTCGTTCTAAAGATGCTAACTCCAGAAGAAGAAAGGAAATGCTAAGTGGATTATTAGATAGAGCATTGTCATTGTTATGGCAGTATCTTTACCATTGTGGAATCAGGCCAATGACTTAGGTCTGTGCTCTTCTGGTACACAAAACTGGTTAAAATTATGCATCAGATTGGTGTTTAAATTTGTTAAATAAAATTGATAAAAATATATGGATATCACAGTGCTGCACAAAGACCTTTTTTATTTGAGTGCCTTTTTTCCACAACAGTATATATACATATTCATATTCAGATGTAAACATTACATATTGACTGTGACTCTCGGGCACATTCAGGTATAAACTGCAGTGCTAAACACCATCCCCGTTTTTCCCACACTCTGGTTTGCTTCCCTTGGAGCTTAGTATTGGGATTTCCTACCTCCTACACATCCTTCTGTTTGCTTTTTTTGTACTTCCTCCCAGTAAGATCATAAATTACAAAATATAGCACATTTGACTACAAATGTTGAATGAACTAAATACAGAAGTTAAAAGGACCATATTATTTCATTTATTTTTGTTGACCTTTGCTGAGAAAAAACTGGTTTATGCCACTTCAAGGCCCTCTTTTCCCTTGCTTGCCACACCCACTTCACTACAACCAGAGCAAACCATGGAAAATGGAAGAAATATTAGCGTATAGGGCCCTTAAATTTAATGTGTTGATAAAAATTCAGTTATTATTTTTGGCTTATGATCTAAATTAGCCAGCCCCACCCAAACTGGATTGTGAGTTAGTAAATATATGTGCTCAGTGGCAGCTTGCCTTTCCCTGTACACATCAAACATCTGCCTCAATGTGCGGCTGATGGCTCTGTGTCTGTGGCATGAAGTGGCCAGATGGTCTGAGCTGTTCCTTCAAATGTAACCCAGACCGCTCTGCAGCAACAAATGTGTTGAAGCTTCATGAGGGCTGCACAATATATGAAAAACATGAAACTACTTTAATATTGCAATACGACTGTTCATAACATTATTGTAATATATTTAGTTTCTTGTCAGTGGAATTTTTTTAATTTTTTGATATTGTTAAATATGAACCAGGACAAAACCATCATCTACACCAGGGCTTTACTAGTGCCAAACCTGGACCAGAAACTAGGACTGAACAGATCTTAACCAGGTCCTTCAAACCATGATTTAACCAGAGTCTCATTCAAAACTGTAATAGGATGATCACAGTCTAAATGTAGGTTTTAGGTTTTTGCAAACTGAGTATTGCATTTGTTGATGTTGCAATAATGTTATCTACTATTGTGCAGCCTCTTAAGATACATGTTGGCCTTTTCCTCCATGATTTGACAGGACAATCCTTTTGTTATTAATGCTCTTTGTGTGGGAGTTTCTTCTCTAAACGTCACCACCACACAGTTGAGTTCTTATTACTTTCCACAACTGTTGGAAACCCCATAATCTACAATCAGTCCAAACATTCCTTCTGTCCATTTTTTCCACATCTCTTCTTCTTCTTCTCTGACTTCTCTTGCAGATGGTCTGCCTCTTGAGGATGGCTCGACTGTGTACTGACGTAACACATGCACACATCTTGAAAACACATGCAGATAAAAACCTCATTGAGATATCTGCGGTTCTCCCAAGACATGCCAATACTGTAAAGCATTTAGTGTTGTGTCGAAAGGGTTGATTTCGAACACATTACAAAATAGTATTAGGTTTGACACACCTGTGTAGTGAGCCACACATGCTCCAACCCAAAGTGGTATGTGGAACAAAATGAAATGATTTTGCATTATGATAAGTCGGATTATACCTAGAAAACAGGTCTATACCAGGATTAAACCAAGACTAAACCAGGGCAGAACCAGGTCCCCTTATGCAGCCCTACTCTCTGATTGGCTGTTAATTAAAACTCTTTAATCTGCTCTTTACCCTCCCAACCTACTTTGTTTGAAGTCATCCTATATTCTTAGCTGTACATGGCAGAACGATGTATGTAAGACAGAAGATGACCGACCGATCAGCGGTCTTGAGAAGCATGTGTCTGGTGCGCTTATTTTGTAGTGTGTGCAAATGTGTGCTAGTATGAGTATCTCCCACTCCTCTTTGAAGTGAAGGTCTGTTCTGTGTCCAAAGCCTCGACACTGCCAAAAGACATTTTCCAGAGCGTCTTCACTCCAACTCCAGAAGCGAGTTCAGAGGGTCTGTAAGACAATACGTAGAGTTTTCTATGTCTGATTTGTGCTGGCATCTCCGTCCTGTGAAAACAAGGCTTTTGATTGGGCTGAAGAGTGCTTTGTTCTTATGATGTACTAGAGTTGGAGAATTTCAGTGACTGTAAAACTATATACTAGGCCAGTAGATCTCAAGAGTACCCACGTAGGATTTCTTTTTTTACCATAAGATAATGTTGAGTAATTTTGTATGCTGAGACGCTAATCTTCTTAGGACTGCAGGGGGGAAAGGGGGCCTTAACGCAAAGTGAAAGTAACAGGTTCCCCAGTAAATGTCAATATATAAAGTTGGAAAATCCAGGCTAGTATCCGCAATAAAGTGTGAAAAAGGCACAATGCAGTTCCTTTAAAATACTATTTTTGAACCACTTTGTCTGGACTTCCATCAGAGCTGATAAGAACAGGCCTCCTAAAGATTCAAGTGCCCCGGCCTCTTTTCTTCCTGTTTAAGCCGGACCAGTTTTTCCAACTTCATATGGAACTCATTTGTGTCTTCCGTGAGTGAGCACAACAGTCAGATGAAGGCTAAAGCTAACTGCCGCGTCGACATTGTGCATGCACTTTGGTTGTAAACAATGAAAAGATATACTTCTGTCAGCTAGAAAGATAATCCATAGGTGAGACAGCCAACTATGCACTTTGTCAGGACACTAACCATATATGACCACGCTCTATTTTGGTGTGTGAGTATTGTTACCTCAAGTAGAAGTAAAAATAACCATCTAATTTATTACTCAAGTAGGAGTTATTGCATGATCAAAAATACTCACATAGAGTAACTGAATGTCTGATTTATTTTTGTACGGCTGTAATTAGACAGACAAAAAATACAATACAATTACAATACAATTTTTGTTCATTCCCACACTGTTTATTACCTAGGTTACACACAAGGGTTGGTAAAGTAGCCAAAATTGTACTCAAATAAAGCTATTTTCTTTAGTTTATTAAAAAAATTTGCAAGTAAATGTAACTTAATACTACCCACCTCTGTGCTCCTATCTAATCTAATGAGACTATCTGCTCCTTGTTCATGACATAAACTGGTCTGTGTGTTGTGGTTCATGTGATCATTAGTGGTAGGAGTGAAACAAGCTTTGTGTGCACATTTTATTTAAGTGAAAATGTCGTGTACTCTTGTGATAAGGATGCGCAGACACATTCATACATTTCCCAGAACAATACAAAGCAAAGATGAGATCAAAATAATCACACAAAAAGGAAGAATGAGTAAGAACCCCAATTATGTTGTTTTAACCCAGATTCAGCACTAAAATATGGCCGCCATGTGGACCCTCTCTGGAAGCCAAGCCTCCAATTCCGCCCCGCCAATCAGAATAGAGATTACAATTGTAGGCGGGACATGGGAGGGGGCAGAGGCTGTAGTCTGAGAAGCAGGCTTTTCGATGAGTGAGAGCACAGCCAGGACACAACAGCCACATCTCCAGAAAGAGTTGGACTGTCCACAAACCAATGGAGACAGGTGGGACAATTGTCTTTGATACTATTTACTTAAATGAGATGAATGTTATATCTATATGTTACAGTGATTTGGATGCTGAGCAGATGTGAGGAAGTGTTAAGAAAAACTGGCCACTTGAGTTATGGAAAAGCTGACTTAAGAGTTTTTTTTTAAGGGGCTCCTCTTTACCATCAAAGACTTTTAGTACTTCAAGGCAAATCAACTAGATGTGTGTTCACCGGTCTCCTGGGGCTGCTTTAAAACTACCCTTTCCCCATCTTGAAGGCGAGATTCATCTTGTAACTGCAGTGTCTTGTGGCTAAATGATTTTTATATAGATTTTTTGGGATATGTTGTCGTATCTAAAACTAAACTGCCATCTGTCACGTGACTTATCTTTACAGTGGGCTTCTTAATGCTTTGCTCCACTCACATGTTCACTTCATTGACCCCTAACCAAACAGTGCCATGGTGACACTATACTGCAGCCAAAGCATGTCCATAGTCCATAGTCATGCAGATTGCTTCCTGTCAGTGGCAGTGTGGAAAGGCGTTTCCTGCTGTTGTGTTGATTTGATAAGGGGAGAGGCTGAGGGCACAAGTTGGTCAGGACTCGGTTGCATTGAGATGATGTCAGACTAGTTTTTCCAATTGAGATAAGGGGCTATAGTATATAGTATATCACAATTTTATTAAGCCAAGATCACAATTTAGATTTGATCACAATGTTGACTTTGTATTTCAGACAGTGGCTCAGTGGTCACCCTATAAAGACATGGTTTGTGGTTAGAATCCCCCTCCAAACCTGTGCTTACTGTCCTTGGGCAATACACTTACCCACATTGTCTATGTATAAATGTGGCTGTGCTGTGATTAGTGTTAAGTGGACAGGCAGTATATAAATTGCCTGGTGTGAATGAATAATGCAGTCAATTGTAAAGCATCTTTCAATGTCCAGAAAAGCACTTTATATACCATAACTCTGCATTATTATAATTATCATTAATGTGACAATAACCTATGGATTATAGTATTTTTAGACATTCTTCATCCCTTGGTCAATTGATCTATTAAAATAAAAGTCTGTAGCATGGTTTGTGGCAACATGTGTCGAATAGCTGGGAGTCCTGTTGGTGTTCACAGTAGGATTAGTGATGGTGTCTCACTTCAGTCTGGGGCCATAAACTCTGGTGTGTGGATGTAAACCGAGCCTGAAGTAATCCTCCATCTCCTTCTGGGTTACTCACACAGTATAAAGGACATCATAAATTTAACTCACATGTGAAGGCTCCACACAGTCAGTCTTGAGAAACAATTCAATAATAGCCGTGTGTCTGGTAGCACTGAGAAGGCAGACGTCTGGGCATATGTTGTGAGAAATGCCATGCACATTAATAGAAACAGGCAAGTCTAGGCATGTGCCACGACTGATGAACAGAGAGGGGTAGAGTAATCAATCATTTTATTCAAGAAGAGGGTGAAAACCCTAAAACTGACTAATTGTTTGAATGTAATGTATTTTGATGTAAAAATAATGAGCAAATCCATTAAAAAAAATTCAATAAAACAAAACTTGAAGATATAATGAGCTCTTACTCCCAAAAGATTGTATTGCTACTTCAAAATAATATATCTCAAGTAAAAGGAAAAACTATCAAGCTGTAAAAATACTCCAATAATGTATATAAAAAGTTACTCAAGTAAATGTGAGTATTAATGTAACTCATTACTACACACCTCCGCTGCTGCTGACCCACATCTAAGCTTGGAAAGTTAAGGTCTGCAGGTAGGTACTGTATATGAGCCAGGGCAGATGATAGTCTCCCCTTAGGGCCAAAGGTCAAACGTTTCACTCTTCAGTTTATTTACCACCACATATCTCCCCAGATGGTTTGAATTGTTTCGGGACAAAGATGTCTTCTAACTGTAGTCCAGTCAGCGAGGAATTAGCGTCTGCAACTTGCTAGCAAATGTTTGACCTAAAAACTGAGATTTCAACGGTCATTGGCTGAGAGGTGGAGAGATGTTTTCTTCCCTAAAAGTGTCCAAAAAGTATCAGATGCTTTGGTGTGTTATATGGTCAATAACTCTGCAATTACTAAGGGCTGTAGGCATGAAAGAGCAATTGTCATAAATTTCAAGATCTTCACTGTCAGCCTGAATAAACTATTGTCTCTGTTTTCTAGGCCAGTGGACAGGGTGTTGAAATTTAAGATTCTAAATCAAACCAATGTGGTTAGAAATTTTAAGGTAGTGCCTATTGTGTTTTGAATTGTTTTGTGTTACATTTCTTTTCTAATTGTAGTCCTGTCACTGAGAAACTAGTCCCTGCAACTGGCTCGCAAATGTTTGACCTAAACAACTCCAACAATGACTGCACACAGCCAAGTTTCATACAGTTAAACAGCAGGCTCATCAAGGCACCCTTGGGATTTCAACGGTCTTCGGGATGAGGGGTGGAGATGTGTGTGCATGTGCTCAGGCTGAGGCAATGAGAATCCCTGTGATTAATAAAGTTAATTCAAAAAAATCTACTGGGCTGGCTGTCTGTGCCTGTTCATATGATCTCATCTATTACCCCAGTCCAAACAGTCTCTACATAAAACGCACACCGCCCTGCAAACAACCGCATATTTGGGTCACTGGAAAAGAACCGGAGACAAAAGGAGAGGGGAAAAAAACCCTCTTGTTTATTTCAACGGAAAGACAGAGATCAAGGTTTGTGTAGTTTTCTAGTCCACAGACGCACATGCTGAAGCCCTCTCGCTGAGCTGTGACCACAAGGGGACTCAGCTCTGAAGCTAAGGGCACGTCAGGGGCCAAGCCAATGATGGAAAGCTCACAGCGCAGCCAGCACACGTGTCAACAGTGGCCCCGGTCTCACTGGTAACTCTTTGCCAAACACCAGTCACAGAATGACTAACAGACTCCCAAGAGACAGTGAGGAAAGCAAGGCTCAAAAATTCTCAAAGAAACAGGGAAGACGTCAGCTCAGCCCTTAGCTTTTCTAAACGATCTCTCTCCACTCTTTCTTTATGATTGTAAAGTTCCTGTCTCTGCAGTTTGGCCCAGCTGATGTCAGGGGTTATCAGCGGTCATGTGACAGTAAAACAGTCAATGGTTTATCTGACCCCAGGTCAGCCGTGGGCTGCATGATGAGAGGCACCAGGCTTGTTTTTGTCTTCCACTGCATCCGATTCTTAGTCCACTTCCCATTTCCACATCTATTTTAACTCTCCTATCTCCTTTATATTGTTGTTGGACTTTGTATTTTAGCTTATTCTGATACTGGTGTCAGAATAAGCTAGGGATGTCCTGATAGTGAATCCTCTCGAACACAAATGGTTCACTTCAAACAAACACATTCTCTGACAACTCATTATACACTCCCCTCCTCTGCTTCTCCTCTGCTCCGCCTCCACATTTCTTTATTCTGGACCATTCTTCTGTCATTCAAAAAAGAAAAGAAAAGGAGATTCCCTGCATGTGTGAAAACAGTTGCTGGGGTTATCATCTTTCATCTTACCACTAATAACAACTGTACGTACAAACAAGAATAAACTAACGATGTTGTTGTGTCTTTTCCTCCTAGGTGTGTCTGATGTGACGCCAGCGGGCTGGCTCAGAAAAGACAAAGTAAATACGATGTAGACACTAAAAAGAAATCCAGACAAAAGTCCTAAAGCAGAAGGAGAAGAGAAAGAGAAACAACAAACTGTCTGTGAATTATTGACCTCCACATCATCCACACCTTTCTTCAGCTGCTCCGAGTCAATCTAAAGTGGACCATTCTTATTTAAAAGGATTTTCAAAGAGCTCAGAGCTTCTCTACAACTTTTACTGGAGACGTCTATCTGCCGTCAGCATGTGCCATGTCATTGTCACCTGCCGCTCCATGTTGTGGACTCTGCTCAGTATCGTAGCTGCGTTTGGAGAGCTTATAGCCTTCATGAGCACAGACTGGTTGGTAGGATATCCTCGCACTCCTGATGCAGTCTTTGGCCCCCATGGGGCTACCACAGCGGGAGAGGCATACCGGCCCACCCTGGGAATCTATGGCCGCTGTATCAAACTGCCACACCTGCAGCGGGGAGTGCTGTGTGGACCATATGCTGTACACTTTGGGGAGATAGCCAGCGGGTTCTGGCAGGCTACATCAATCTTCCTGGCAGCAGGAATCCTGCTCCTCTGTGCTGTGGCATTTATCTCTGTCTTCACCATGTGCTTCCAGAGCATCATGAAGAAGAGCATCTTTAATGTCTGTGGACTGCTGCAAGGGATAGCAGGTGAGAACAACTCTTCTGTTTGTTTGAGATAAAAGAAAGCCAAAGGAATTAGCAAAGTGTTATTGTTTCCCTTCATTCCTGAGGTCTCCAAGACGCATTAAGGTTTGGTTTAAGTTAAACACATTCATTAGAACTCCCATTGGGAGCTATGTCTTGACTTCATGACACCTTCATGCAACAGATCTGTGAGCAGACAGGGCTTACAATGGTGATCTACCACCATCTAAATATTGACATGTCATGATCCTCCTCAAAGCTGATTGGTCAGATCTCTACATATGTGTACATACTGTGTATCGCAGATATGGGTGCTGTGTGTCTTGTGTTTCTGACAAACCCCTGGCTGTTCACTTGAATGTAGTGAGCTATGGAGGGAGGAGACTATGATCTCATACTCAACTCCTCTCTGTTCACTGACTGTGACTCTTAAGTCTCTGGTGATTATGGCTGTCCTCCCCCATAGAGCCATTGCTGTTTATTTGGTTCAGGCTCAAACAGTGAAGGTGGGAGTGTGGTGAAGGGCAGGCCACATTCTAAACCTCTGCTCAATGGTCTGCATGACACAGCAGATAAAACCGGCAAAGAAAGGCAATGGCTCAATACATATTTTGTTACTGTGAGTAGAAGTAAAAGAAAGTACTCAATGTTTGTACACAACTTATTTCTTTTTAGTACTAATAATGCCCAGTCTGAAAAGTACTAATAACATATTTACAAAATTGCATAAATTAAGGCATTGTCCAAATACTCTCACCACATAAAGCAATATAGCTAACGTGATGGGTAATGTAGCCAAAAATGTTACTTAAGTGAGAATATTGTTATTTATATTACGTTATATTTATATTACGTTATATTTATATTAATCAAGTGAAAGTCAAATTTGCATAAAGTCAATTAAGAAACTACCAAAAAAGTGATTGTACGCACACACGATTCCATTGTTTTGTGTGGGACCTCTGGTGAAGTTAATGAAAGTGAGGAAGTGCCCTTTGGGGCCTGTTGATTGTGCAGCGGTTGAGGATGTGGAGGAGCACAGAGGTGAGCTTCAAACACAGAGCGGCGGGTGAGTTTCCTCTGCGGCTCCTTTATTCATGTGGACTGCAGGAAGAGATAAGAGTAAACAAGATAGTCCAGATATAACTTATATTAATGTGCATTGAGTCTCTCTGATGTCTTTCCCATATCCCACAAAAGCATAATGATTTTACACAAAGAATGACAATTAGGGCTGCACGATAGATGGCAAATGGCACTATATAATATCCACATTGCAAGGAACTACCAGCCAGAAAGTCCCAGGGACAGGGAGTAGTTTGTGTTTCTTCCCGGGTCTGCATGGATTTTTCTCTGGACACTTTGTTTTCCCACAACCATAAAACATTCACTATAGGCTAATCTTCCAGATAGGTACATCCTGAACAAGATTCTGGCCCAAGATCTGGAGAAGGGTCCCTTGGCACTGCCCTGTGGTCACCCACTCCTCCTGAAGGTTGCACCAGCGTCATTGAAGACAAGTAGTCTTAATGTAGGTGTATCACAATTCACAATGTCAAAATAACACCTTAAATTAAGACTAAATAACCCCATTAGAGTTATCCAAACTGATATCGTACACCGCTTGTGACTCACCATAGGCGCTAAACAAATAAGCCCAAGAGGAAGTTTTTTTGCTGAAATGATTGACTTCAGATGGGATTGAATGTTGTTGCATGGTCACATCATTGCACTGATCCTTACCCTATTAGACTGAGCTCCACATAAGTATGTCACATCTGGTCCTTAGTTTTTACTTTATATGTCATTGTCCCTTGTGACTTGTGTCAAATACCATTCATATGACCAAGAGGTTCATGTGGTTAAAGGTTTGCAGCTAAAGGTAAAGACGTAACCCAATGATTCAGACAGTCTTCTGCTCAGGGTCACTCTGTTAAACTTCTATATAGTCCTCCAGAGCTCCAGTCTGAATCAAAGAGGTTTTACTGGATTTTATAAAACTGTCTCTTCACCGGGGCCATACACAGGACTTTAGAGATACTGGGTCCAAAAAGAGTAATACATGTGATTTGACTTAATCTAATCTAAGACCTGGTTTAGACCTGGTTTAGACTTGGTTTAGTCCTGACTTAGGTCCTCGGTGAAGACTTGTCCCGATACAGCCAGTCTGGAGCTGAAGGGTTGAACAGGGCATGTCAGTATGGAGCTCTGTGATTGGCTGCGGGTGTCTGAGCTGCTCTGTGATGGGCCAGTGGAAGATCCCGTGGGCGGGTTCAGCAGGATGTTCCTTATCTCTGATTGGTCGGACTGGTGTGAGTGACAGCAGTAGAGAGCGGCCACATCGATGGGATGAGCCTCAGTGTTAAAGATGTACCCTTTAAAACACAAAACAAAACAATACATATACTATGGGCCTGAAGCGGGTGAGTCTCAGGGCGGACACTACTATGGGCCTGAAGCGGGTGAGTCTCAGGGCGGACACTACTATGGGCCTGAGGCGGGTGAGTCTCAGGGCTGACACTACTATGGGCCTGAGGCGGGTCAGTCTCAGGGCTGACACTACTATGGGCCTGAGGCGGGTCAGTCTCAGGGCTGACACTACTAT
>JAVQKC010067229.1:0-11194 GCA_036025475.1 Philypnodon macrostomus
TTTTTGAGTTATCGCGTTCACAGCTAGGATCTACGGACGCGGACGCGGACGCGGACGCGGACGAACACCGACGTGATTCCATAATATCGGCGACACGCTGTTTTCGCCGATATAATAAGTGTTATTTTTTTTTCTAAAGGTGATTTAGCATGGATATGTGGTCTCTATTGTGTAAAGTAGCACATATAACTACACACAGGTATATTTCACAGATACAGTGAGTTATCAGACTGAAATGAGCCAAAAATGAGCTAGTCTTTTGAACGGCTCTTTGATCCAAAAAATCCCATCAATACCATCCAATCATGTTTTGAGAAATATATTTAAAATAAAGAGTGCGTCAGAACTTGGTCCTATATGTCTGGTGTTTCAAAATGACTCCATGAGCCCTTTCTTGACAATGGACTCTGAACATAAGGTTCAAACACATTCTAATTTCCTGTTTACAAAATAAACTGCAATGCTAACTAATGTGCTAATGTGCTAACTAATGTGCTAATGTTTACACTAATGTGCTAATGTGCTAACTAATGTGTTAATGTGCTAACTAATGTGTTAATGTGTAAACTAATGTGCCAACTAATGTGCCAACTACACTAGTTTCACAAGCCCTTTCATAATTTTTAGGAGAGAATATAATATAATGTAAAAAATATTAGTCTAATATAGTGTATAGTCAGAGGGGTTGTAGGCGCAGACTGGCAGCCACGCCTGTCAGTGTGCCCCAGGGCAGCTGTGGCTACACAACTAGCTTACCACCACCGCGTGTGACTGTTGAGTGAATGAATAATATATTATTATTATTATTACTAATATTAATAACAACAACAATAATCATCATCATAATCGTAATAATAATAATAATTGCAGGTATACTACTGGGGTAATTTAGAAACACTGTGTTCACTGATTGATAAACTGATAAACACTTATACCGACCTTATGTTTGATATGACAATTATATTATTCTGACAATCCCTGATCATAATCTACCTGTAACCTGGATGGTCCTTTACATTCTGGGAGAATCGTATGTTTGCATTAATACTATGATTTAACATGAGCTGTCCATCAGTCCATGAACAATAATACTATTGCCTCCATAATATACACTATATAAATTGTCATTGGCACAGTATATTCTTAAAATAAACCAGACCCACTAATCCTCGGAAGGATTACTCAGCTTTTAGATACTTTCAAATCCTGCATCATCAACCATTGACTGTATTTTGTAACTGTCCACAGTACATTTTTCTCATTCATATAAAACAGCCCGCACATGTCCTGCTCTGGTGTAAGCCGCTCTGATGCGCATCATGAAACCCTCAGGTTCTTTCTGGATGAGACTCACATTAAACTGGATTTGAAGTGATTTGGCACTTCATGTACGAGGGTTTTTCTGAGCTATTTTCATTTCAGAATAACTGGCTATATTTTTAGTGGATTGAGATATAGTCACATGTAAGATGAAATTTCAGTCATGTCATGCCTAGCCAATGTAGGGAAGAATATTGCTGTGAAAGATGTTAATAGTTCCAATAATTGTGTAGGTTAAAAAAAACCATAAATATTCTAGTAGGCTATACTGTAAACATGTGACATCTGAGAAATGTGATGCAGAGAAGCAACAGAGCACACAAGGACACAGGTGGTACGTGAGTTAAAGACCCCACTGAGACAGATTTAGAAAGTTACATTTTAGGCAGAGGTGTACACTGTAAAAATGAACCAAGTGATGCCAACATCTGAATATTTTGACATTCATTTGACATTTGAGACAGTTGCTAATGTAACTTTTATTTTTCTTAACCAGAATTTCTTAAATGGCTTCAGGCTGTTCTTAATTTACTTTTTACCAGTTGTCCTTGACATTGGCTGAATTACACTAAATATTTTTTAATGCAACAGGATAACTAACTTTTGGAATATTCATAAAAAGTTATATATTATATCTCCAAACTATATTTAAAGTGAACTACATGGACTGCAAGTGATCGTTTTTTCATACTTACAGATGTTGGCTTTTTGGTGATGTCTTGGCTGTTGAAGAGTTCTTTCTCTTCCCAGGGCGCTCTGCTGTCCCCGTTGGAAGACAGCACAACTTTGAGCTCCTTCACCTGTGCGTTCACCACCTGGATCGGGTCCAGACTCATCTTCACCATAGAGAACCACTTAGTCTTTCAGTGCCACTTGTTCTCTGGTAAACCAAAAGTCCATGTCCTTTCTGAGTTAAGTTCTGCTGTACTAATAAAGAGGCGAGTGCAAAGCTTTACTTCAACTTTAAAAGGTGAAGTACTCATTCACTCAAGTGGCTTCTGTTTTGTGTGCTTATAGTCCATCCTCAGTGTGAATCAGGCTGCTGTCCATCTGCTCCTGCTTTCTCCCCTCCCTTCCACTTTCACTCAATGTCCCATTCGACAACCCTCTGGCCCACATCCAGCAGGAAACACACACCGCCTCCAATCACATCCCCAGCCAATCAGAGGTCCTCTTCCTTATCAGTGGGACACACCCCCTCCTCTCTGCCCTGTGACAGTGCCTGTAGAGGCTCATGGGATGTGGAAGGCACGTGCTCAGCACACTGCAAAAATAGCCTTCATGATCAGGCTTCTAATCCAGTAGCTACACCTGATCAGGTTACCTTGACTAGAAAAACAAATCAGGTGTTATGTGATTACTAAAATATTAAATCACAAAACTGTTATAGAGAGATAATAGTGAAAACAAAATGATTCATGAAATCTTGGCTGAAAGTGTAGAGCTTCCAGTTTACTATGTGAGCCGTTCTATGATGTAAAGTAACTAATCTGTCATAATTATTATATTATTATTATGCTTTAGTCCCTCCCCTGGCCTCTATATCAAATCACAGTTTGTGTTGACCAATAGTTTTGGAGTGTTGTGGAAGCGCATACAAACTCTGATTTGATGTTGCTGTAGACTAGAGGCCAGGGGAGGGAGGTAAGTAAAGCTCAACTACTATGGGTCAAGTTTTTTTATGTTGTAACAATTTCAGACTTTCAGAGCTCTCAAATGTACTTGGGAACTACTGAAGAATTTCTGCATAGATTTTAGTATATGATTTTTTTTTAGAGCAGTTATTGACCTGAGGTTTACATCTGTTAAGTAGGTCAGAAGATAGCATTTACCCCTGAACAAGAAGATCCCCCTTTAAGTTCAGATCTGGGTCTATGTTTTTACTGTTGTTCCTTGTTTTTGTATAAATTCTATTTAATTTAAAAAAAGTTTGTATCTAAAATGGCAGAACACATGGATCTCAGAGTCGATCAGAATTGAGGTTAAATTAGCCTAAAGGCAGTGGCTAATGGATGTAACATTCATTAAAAGAACATCCTGAGCCACTAATGGTGTCACCAACAAATGCTTCACAAGAACAACCAGACAGTCCGTAAGTTTCCTAAAATACATCATCTGACCCATGTTCTATCATATAAAGTGGATTGCATGTAGAGGACATGGGAGGGACTAAAGTAAAAATAATAATTACCAACTTTACATTTTGAATGTTCCAAAAATACACTGTTGCCCATAAAGTTTGAATATTGTTTTACATCTTCTCATGAAATGATTGTCACAATGTGATTTATTCTTGATAGTTCATATCTTTTCAAAACTGTATTGATCAATCTCCTCCAAACACATCACAGTGAACATGAGACCAAACTGACACTTTATAAACGTTGTATTCAGTAAAAAAAATCAGGGATATTAAAGGTTTTGTTTCAATTCTTCCTCCTTGGTCAGTTAAACAGAAACACATCATGCACACACATAAGAATGTCCAATATGACTCTTTCATATGTCACTGATATGGAGTATGGATAATTCCCACTTTACAATGTATGTCCTCAAGTATGGGTCAAGCAAAACATTTTACGGGTTAAGAAAACAGCCCATTTACACTCAAACTAACAAAGTGCTGAGTGCATATAATGTTGTTATTCTATTATACTGTACATGCTGCCAAATATACATCTCAGGTGTCTGTGATGGTGGCAGCTAGGTGTGGACTCACACAGGAGACAGAAATCCAAGGCAAGGTCTTTAATCCAGAAAAGGTCCAATAAAAAAAGTCTGGGAAAGCTCGACACAAAGGAACAAGACAATCCGGCACAGTTCAAAATATTATTACTCAAGTAAAAGTAAAAAGTATTGCCCAGTAAAGATACTCTATGGGGTACAATGTATTAAAAAAGTTACTTAAGTAAATGTAACTGAGTAAAGTAACAGAGTACTACCCACCCCTGGGTGAACACATAGGGCACACAAGGGCAGGAAGTAAATCTAGAAGCACACAAGAGCTGAGCAAATGAACAGATCCTGACCGTCTCTAGATTCCAATTAACAACATACAAGCTCAGCTGATATGATGCCAGGGTTTACCAAAGACACCTGAGTAAGTGAAGAGAGTCACTCAGATTCCAGATTGTTTTGCAGTTCTAATGGTTCATGTTTGAATATAGACCAGGTTGTATGCAGCTATTTCATTTAGGGCTGCACAATTTTGATAGAATTAAATAGAATTGTGATTTTTATGACAATTACATTAGATTCAATTTGCGATATTGTTGTTTAAAAAACAATTTTTCACATTTTGAACCTGTCTGGGAGCAACATTAACTGTTAAACTTTCCAGTAGACTCACCTGCCTTTCAGGACATGTTTGGAGAGGTTACATCCACATGGTAAACACGCTTTTACATATATTTCATTTTGTGCAGAGAATATCATGTTGCCTACAGAATTTTGACTGCTAAAATTGCAACTTTGTTTTGATTGTGCTGCCCTAATTTGATGTTTCTTGTTTTCTTGCATGCATTATATCAGAGATAGTTCATTACTATTACTATTACTACTATTACTACTATTACTATTCATATGTTTATTTCGTCTGGTTCTGCCCCACGATTGGTGAGATAATATATTTGCTAAGCAGTTGTCATTTCAGTGTATACACAATAGACAGCCCATACTTGTAGTTGCATGCATTTTACTTCATAAGTTGTTGTAATGGGAACTACTGTGCTCTGGGTAAAACTCCGGTGAACCTGTAGTTGAGCTTACGGCCCCATCTTGTGGCCTTTCAGGAAAATACATCTTCTAAGTTTGACCTCTATTGCTGCAGTGGGATTCACCCCTTCATGTTTGTGTATGCAAATGGGAGGTTTTTCGACTGAGCTGATTGATCAGGAGTGATCTTTAAGTAGAAATAGAAAAACCAGTAAGAAAATGGACACAAAATATTAACAATGCCCAAATATGGTCTCATTTTGTGTTTAGTAACTTGATTCACCGTTGTTATTCACTAGACAGCCAGCCATACTACAACTCCCAAATACTACTAGCTGTGTGTTTGGTACATCCTTTTTTTGTGCAGTTGCCAAGACAACATTAAAGTTGACATCATTGCAGTGGTGTGACATCATTGGAGGATGATGACTCATACTCTTCACTGAATGTGCTGAAAGTGTGTTTAATCGTTGAAAAACACACACTGGAGGCTGAAGCTTGGCACCTCTTTATTCTATGTAACAAAAATAATGACATTGTCTTTGTTCTAGGAGCCGAACGATAGAGAAAACGAGGGAACAAAAAGACAGGCTACATAAACATCAAAGAGGAATGCTGAATAAACAAACAATTGCGTAACATTTTTGAACATCTGAGACTAGTAAGCATTAGTTACGGCATTAGTAACCAGTTACCTGACCATTTACAAGCACTTTACTTCAACATTAAAGCTGCACTACCCAATTTTTTTTTTTTTACCAAAATAGGCAAAAATAGTTCAGTCAATAGTACAGTTTAACAGAAGTTGTCTGAGAAATAATGGAGAGTTTGAGGTCCTCTGTGGGCTTATGTAGATGGGTTTTTATTTCAGAGCGAGGGAAGAAAATGTTTCATCAATCACACGCTTCCACTGGACAGGAGCGCTCTGATTGGTCGATACATCCATTATCTATTCAGAACTTGAATCTATCAGGAACAATGTGTTGGAGCTCCAAAAATGTGTTTTTTGAGTTTAAACGCCAACTCCAGAACGCTGCTCATTATTGTCACACTTCTTGGTCTGTGAACATGTATAAGAACGTGGAATGTGTGCTTTATGTGCGAGACACAGGCTGGGGATAAAGGACGGGAGTGCATGCATTCAAACTTAGACATTTTGTTATAACCTCATTTAAAACATCAGTGTTAATTAAGAATTAAAAAAACTGCCTTTTTATTAAATTATTACATATTTATTCATTATATTATTAGGATTTTTTGGGAAGGGCCCCTATAAGCTCCCTACTTCTGCCTACTCCGTTTGAGCCTTGATTTGTTTGTATAAGAACTATGAATTTTTTTTATTGTATCCCTCAAATATAAATATATCATATCATTAATGCTTAAATACTATTAAATAGATGTGAGCTGTTCTAAAAATCTATTGCACAATGTAGCACGAACCATGTCCTTGTCAAAAATGTAGAACAATATTCATATATATATACACATATCTATCATTAAACTATCATCTATCCATACCATGACAATCAAATCCTTCAACCTGTCTTTGGCACGCTAAATGTAGCTAACAGTATGTGGAACTAGGGTAAAATTAATTTAACAAATACAGTGAACTGGTGTATATAGTGTATATAGTGGTTCTTTTTGGTCAGAGGATTAGCTAATTGAGTCGGGCAGAGTGTAATCAGTTGAGAAATGTGGTCATCAACACGGTACCGAGCCATTTTGTGAGCCAGACTGTTGTAATCAAACAGCGAATTGCGTGACCTAAAAAATGTGATTAGGGAAGCCTGTGACAGTAATAGAGAGTCAAAGTTCGAGGCGTGAAATGGGCCGCTATTCATTGAAGACAACACATCAAACACTTTAGCTATTTAGTATCTGACATGTCTAGCCGGCCAGTTTGGTTTCTGTCCTCTGTGTTTTGAGTCTTTACCCTGAATTAATTTGGTTGTTGGTGTTTGAAATATAGTGCCAGCAGAAACATTTGCAGAACGTTTCTTCTAAAGATACAAATCTGATACATTCAGCAGTTGCTAATTTCTAGAGCCGTGGTTCCCAAAGTGACAATTTCATCATATTTAATGAAATGTCACTTCAAACTATTTAAAGAGAGTGTTGTTGCCAGTGTTTTCAAAGGAAAATTTGACTAACTTTTTATAGAAGATTTCAGATTTGAGGGGCCGTGAACAATTTTTCGGATATTGAAGGGAGTGTCTATTGTAGATCAGAAACTATTGCTACATTTGACAATAACATTTAGGTTATTTACCTATGCCGGGACACTGACTTACTCATGTCTCATTCAATGTAAAGCTTTCTCATCTATTTTTGAAAACTCCCCAGTTCATATATCCAGACCATAACTTCAACCATCTTCCAACACGAGTCTAAACGTGACTACTACTGGAACAGGAGTATACAGAAAACCATACATCTCAAATAGGAGGCATTACATAGTTGAGCAGCATACCACAAAAGCAACGGTAATAATACTTGACGTAAAGAGTTCAACTAGATTGAGGTTTCTTGTTCCACAGATGATACAAAACGCATGAACACTCACTGGTGTCCAGACATACAGCTCAGACACACGGCCTCTTTCACAAACATTCACGCATTGTTTTCATATGAAGTCTACTACAAACTCGTTTAAAGATATAGTAATGACAAATCTATATAGTCACAAAGCTGGGTGTCTTTAGCCAGGTATATTCCATTTAATATTTTGGATTTTTGGTCTGTTTGGTGAAAAGATTGACAGTTCAATCTCTGCTTCAACCATTTCCTACTGCTTTAGGCAAGACACTTCACCCACCATGTCCTGAAAATATGAATGTGTCCGTGTGGTGTGCCCAGTGGAGGACAGAGTGCAGCGGGTTGTAGTGGTAGGCCTGCTTTACCAGTCCCTCCTACTTTTTTCAAAAGTGGGGTCTGGTCCCTTGCTCACAGCGAATCATTTCTTGGCGATTTTGCGGATGGACCAATCACGAGCCGTTTACGAGCCGCAGTGGAGTGTGTTTTGTTGTCCGTGTCCGACAGACTTTGCTAACGTTCTGTGAGGGTTTTTAGCATCATGTCTGGCGTTTCTGATCGGTTTACTCCACCAATAACTCCGCCCTTGAAATGGAACGCCATCAACGAGAGCCCAGACTAACATCTTTGTATAAAATAGGAAAAGAGATCCTCGCGGCTGGCCAGAATAGTGTGCTGACACAATAATGTCTCTATCAGTCTGGCCCAAGACAGCTTCCCACCAATTGCCTGTGATAGTTCCAATGACACTCAATATTCCAGCTTTGTGACATTGCAGAATCTGTGAATTTGGTTTGATTTAAGAGATCCTGTTTTGATAGTTTATTCCTGTCTAATCTAGGTTCAAATGTACACCTTTATATATTCATAATTACGATTACAGTTTGAAGTTATTACATTTTCGCACAATGGAGGCTTTTTCGAGGCTGGGGAGGGGGGGACCATTAACTGGCTGGGTGTGATGGAGGACATGATCTAATTGGACCTGCCAATGAACACCTGTGATTCTGTAAATGCTATATTAGTATTATTACTGAAGAATGTCTGTGCAGGTGAAATAATCAGTACACTCTGATGCTATCCTTTTCAACCTCTGCTTTTTCTTTCCCCATTGATTTTTTTTATTTCACTTTTCCTGTGAGGCAACAATGAATCCTGGAGCCAGGTTTGGCCTTTCGCAAAGAGGCCATTTGTACTCTGTAATTACACTTCTGATTAGCCCACTCTACACTGCTCCCAAGACTCCCATCTCTATTCACTCATTTTAGCTAGGCTTCAACTGGTATGTGTGCAGGGCTAGTGTAGATGTCATTTATATTTCACGTCAAGCTTCAGAAATTGTTTAATTGCAGCTAATACACCCTATATACCATATCTTACCCTTATTGCTGGGTTCTAGAATGTGATGATTCCATACCCTCAGACGGGGGGCAGGGGCCAGAATTCTGTATTAACTGTATGGGATTTTAAGAGAGAATGTTGAATCTGACCACACACAAAATATGCCGATTAACAACAGTAATTTTCCTGCCCCCCCATCTCCCATTTAAATGTATAGGGCAATAGAATGTTATGCTGTCACCTGTGACCCAGAAATACCCATTATACTTTACATTAGCTGCAGTAGCTCAGTGCTCTGCCCCAGTCACCCAAGGACAGTTCAACCCCAATGATCCTGTTCTATCTCGATGGGGGGGTTACAAATCTGTGTGGTGTACTGTAGCATGCTAACCTGCAGAAAATAGCGTATAATATAAATATAATTAATACCATGCTTGAGAAAACACACATGAAACGCTCGCTTTTTTGTGTATCATTTTTGTGACTTGAAGACTTTAGAAAAAAACATTCTACCAGATTTATCAACAAATGCTCTAAACACTGTACATGTTACAAAGTTGCAGAATGGCCTATACGTGTTTATGTTATGTTTTTTCCATAAACAGTAGTGACCAGACTGAGGCTATGGTAGGATACAGTAATTAGAACAGATATCATCCATATCCACCCACTGCTTAATTTCCTCAAGTCACTCTTCAGCAGACCTCCTAATTGCGTATTGTCAAACAAAGAAATGACAATCCATATTCTATCTGAAAGTTTGATAGCGTATTGATTTTGTTTTAGGAATTAGGTGCATATCAAGTGTCTGAGAATCACATCAGTATTCTGTCTGCAGCACTCATCACCTGCCCCTATACGGAGATATCAGTGTGTTGTGATCTACAGGAAACATTGTGGTTGAAGGGACACAGGAGTGACTGGTGTTTGGCCGCACATGGATTACTAAACACACAGTTTGATCATGCTCTATGGGGCCAGGTTTGTTTGGCTCACTAAATTTTTGATGTATATATTCATGGACTCACTGGAGACACATGCGGTCCAGACAGCTGCCTCCTGCCTCGACTTCACTTTTTTTCTTCCCATGGTGCGCAGCGTGCAAACATCAACTTTGCTTTGTATATTTGGCAGCCTGGGTGCGAAGAATTAGGCACCCAACAGACCTGTCACCATTAACACAAGTGATTCTGTATTCCAGTGTTTCTTCTTTAACTTTAGGTTATCAGCGTTGGAGGTCATGCTAACTTGATTTATCTGTACATTTCAATTGGATAATCTTCCTAAAATAAGATAATCCTCCAGCTAGGTACACCCTGTCCAAGATCTGGAGGAGGGGCCCTGGGCACTGGACTGCAATCACACACTGTTCCCAACAGATTGCCCCATTGAAGGATCAGTTAAATGCAAAAGAGTATATATATATATTTATATAAGCGTATCTTAACTCTATCTAATTGTTGTCATACACTGATAGAAGCCTAACCCTTTTCCCTTTAACACAGACGTTCAGAAGTTACTTTTTTTTAGTGTCTCAATGAATGTACCGTAAATTAAATTGCATTGAACACATGGAGAATAGTGAAAAACTAATAGCCTCCGTTAAAGGCCTCCCTTCCCAGCCTCAGTTTTCTTCCTCTTTTATTTTAGTCCCCCCCTAGTCAGTCTCTACTTCTGCATCTCACACTGCAGCAGTAGGACGATGGAGGGGTCCGACTTGGCCGCCTCTTTGAACTCCTCCAAAGTGATCTCGTCGTTGTTGTCCTTGTCCATCCTGGAGAAGATCTTGTCCACGCGCTGTTGGGGGGTCAGTCCATCCTCGTTCATACGCATCATGATCACAGTACCCACCATCTTGTAAATGGCCTGCACAGAGCGGGAAGTAAAAGAGATTGTTTTGAGAATTAATCATGTAGTTCTTCTGGTTTGCATAGGAAGTGTTACATGACCTAGAGCAGACCTGGGCAAAGTGCGGCCCGGGGGGCCACATGCGGCCCTTGGCCAGTCCATGTCTGGCCCACTGAAGGCTTGGTTAAACAATAATCATACATATCACAGGAATTGTACTGTGTAATGACTGATTTTGAGGACATTTAAATGCACAGTTCACCTACATTAGTTCCCCATGTCAATGTAAGGACAATAAATTAGACTTGCCTCTAACATCATTTGTGTTGTAGTTTGGAAGCTCAAATCTCGAACTCATCTCTCTGTTATTGGCCCTCCACAACAGTCCCGGGTCCCAATGTGGCCCTCGGGTAAAAATAATTGCCCACCCCTG